>CAXKVY010001848.1:0-45974 GCA_964058915.1 Tetropium fuscum | reverse complement strand
ATCACAAAATGTAAAAAATATTCAATCAGATGCAATTAAACATGGGTCATCGCATTAAATATATCATTCGTATATTATCTGTTTTCCTTTGCTTTTATGTTATGCGATATAGATATTTTCCCTTTCGCCTTTCTTGCATATTTTCCTTAACCTGGAGCTCATAGTGCACCTAAACTCGGAAAACATTCCCGTTATTTGCTGCAATTTGGGCCGCATAACGCGAACCTGCTGCTATAAACGGTTACATTCCGTATGCGCGTTTGGCACCGATTTGCATTCCGTACACAGATTTCGCACTCGAACTCTTGTAACAAAATGGTAAAGGCAGGCCATAATTCTGTTCGGAAAGGAATAGCGACCCAAGAATTCCTTTGTTTATTATTTAGAGAATTCTAAGAAGGTCCACATTAAATGAGTAATTCATCTTGCATAGTGTGTTTTCTTTAAGTACGGTCTTAGCAAAATTTCATAGCTTTGTAAATGCATAACTTCGTAATCGTAAACAGATGTGTAACTACTAAAAAGTAAAATATCTGAAATCAATTGTAAAATGAACAGGGTCTACCCATAAAAGGGACACGAAAAGATTCGACCATAAATAATTGTTGTCCGTTAGAAGTGTCAATGTTAATTTATGTTTCCGGGTATGGCAAAATGGTCAAACAGCTAACTAACTAATGCAGAAAGAGTATCTCAGAAAGATCATAATTGTATTGTTTTGGAAAATGAATTATCAAAGCCCAAGAAGAGTTTTTCATGGGGTTTTCTCTTTATGTGTACAATGGGCCCCATATAAGTATTTTATCATTAATCATCCAAATATCATGTAAAATGTTTAGTTTCTATTTTGCAACCAGATGTCGTTAGCGTACGGGAATAGTTTCCTGAGATTATGTAAGGGGTAACGTAGGTCCCGTAGGATTGGTTGAGATTTCACTCCCGGTAAGTGGTATTACTTAAAGGGGATGAAAGATCAGGTTTGGCCCCGCCCAACGAGGACTGAAGCAACAATCTTAGCTAAAATTCTTCAGTTTCCGGCAGGTTTTCAGATAGTAAATTCGGGTTTAAAATCAAATAGTTTAATAAGCGGAAAGTCAAATTTGTTCTATTAGAGTCAGGTCTACTTAACCCTAGTGATTAGCTTTGTTTTCATATGAATAGATTTATTATTTGCGCGACGCATCTGGTTAAGTGTCCAAATTTATAGTTTGTTTAGTGTAAATGTTTTATTGTCAGCGTAATTTATTCTGTTAAACATTAAATATATATCTTGGTTTGAAGTTATTTGAATTAATCTCTTGACCAACAAAATTCAATATTATCCGACAAAGTTAGTTCGTGAATCTTGGTGATGATGTGAGGTTTTAGCCATACAGGATTAACATCGACATCATGAGAGCATATGAGGTAAGCTAAATATCCATGTATCAATATTAAGATTGCCCCTTCTAACTTTAAAGCATCCGCGACGAACCCAGGACTATGAGATCATGTGTGTATATATTTATGTATGTATACATATTTTTGCCAACCCCGACGCTCCCCTTTCATTTTAACATCGGTCAATCTGGTAAAAACCCCAGTGGTTACACTCTGATTGGTTTTAAATTTGTATCTGGGAATAAATGCTTTCCGTTCTGTTAGCATCTGCTGCCAATAAGCGCATCCCAAGATTACTAAAGGAGTAATTTCTGAGGCGGGAATACGTCAACGGTGTTTTGTATTTAATTTCGGTTATCCAACTCAAGAAAACCGTTAGTATTTTAAATTCTTAATAATTTTGATATATTCTACGTTCGTTGATAAATATACATATTAATATTATTTATAGGATAGACGTACTTCTATTACAGAACATAGATGAGATGTATAGGTATAAGAGAAAAGTTGAGAATATGTAAAAAGAATTGTAATAATAGAATAATTTGCTTTAGCAACTAGCAAGATAAAGCAGCTTGGTAAATATTAGCTATAAAATTATCTGAAAATTGTGCGAAAATTTAAATTTATATGCATTTCGTAGAAACAAACACGGTAAGTGAACGAAAAAAGCAGTACAATACTACAGTAAACAAAAAGTTGTGCCTGGTATTTTAAATACCCCTAAGGCACTTGCGTAAGATGCAAGGCCTGTATTTTTCTTTAAATTATTTGATATTATGATTTATAGACAGCAAATGTTCAAATATAAAAATACAAGGCTAGAGGAGGATTTAGGCATTTAGGCAAAATCAGTTGGTAGGGGGTGTGCGGACGCGGGGTATTACTGATTATACGTATAGCCATTTTCTGTAGACTGAAAGCTCTACTAGCCTTGGTTGAGTTACCCTAAAATATAACCCCATCATATGACTATGGAAAATAGAAAAATAAACCTTTCTAAGTACATCAACATATAAACAATTCTTTAACTGGAGCAATACAAACAAATGGGTAGAAACTCCCTTTAGAAAAGTATGGAAATGTTATCACAAGTGGAGAGAAAATATCTGTGAACAAAATATTCCTTACTAAGACTAATTCATATCAATTAAATATTCTAAGGACATACGCAATTGTTAATAACTCTTACCGCGCCGACCGAATGCAAATTTTTTCACATATAAAAAAATCAGGAAAAATTAGCGTATAAATATCATTCCTCTACCACATAGTAAATTACAATGTAAGTAGGTAACGTCGGAGTGAAACCAGCAAATACAATTACCCACTGATTTGATATTCTAAACCGAGCGTAATATGCATATTTACCTTTATTAAAAAAATCGAGTTGCTATTCAGCATATTCCGACTGTATTTGTTCTGCCACTCCTTCCAGCACCTGACAATGCATCCTAGTGAATTAGTATGACGGATCAGCAATCGAAATGTGTTCGAGAAAACACCTTATAAAAAATCAAGACGCAAAGTCGATGCGAACCGAACGGGGCAGTGACCATCAAGGTTGACGGAGTCTACGGATGCTTGGCCCACTGCCAAACGCTACCGGGTTCATCAACATGCCAGCTTTATTTATTTTGATGAGTATTTATTACGGTTTTTGTTTACCTTTCGTTAGCATAAATACCTGTAATAGGCTCCACGCAACGAAAATAGATGAAACTTCTACAACAATGACAAAATACATCAGAAACACAAGCTGATCAGGAAAAGACTCCTTCGAAATAAGAAAACTATGATACATACTGCGAAATAATATTTTGTAGAGCTACTCGAAAAATCTCTAAAACAAGTTAATGTTAAGACGAATGTTGTCAACGAGATGCTCTGGTTGGTTGTATCTAAAATACATGCATTGGCAGTCACAGTAATTGATTATAGGTACTATGCAATATCCATTAAAGTGCAGGTCGGTCATTTATGGTTTTCCTTATTTATCGCATAGAACATTTTTTTATTGAAGAAATCATCTGGGACATCAAAGTTTAAATATTGATTATATCAACAATCCTCTTCTAGTCCTATTAGGCCAGTGCAATTAGGCAAAATCGACTCCTGGGCAAAAAAATTTCCAGAACAATGCCCTTATTGTCATCCGAGATTTACCAAAAGAGAAAAGCCGCCATCTCAAATTTCTCGGGTGTTGGCTGTATATTTTCAATTAATCTTCCCAGCGAGGTCATTCTAGTAGTGTCAAATTAACCAGTTTAGACTGCGGAATTGAGTTATTAGCGTTTCTACAGCAATATTCTTTTATTTATTATCGTGAATATGGAAAAAAAGGTTAAATTGCGATCTTGACACCCTTCGTTACGCATATTATCTCAGAAAAAGTTATTGATGATTTTTAACTGAAATAACATTGATTTAAAACTATGATAGTAAATAACGTCATTAAAGATATGTTTCACAGCGCAAACGTCCAATACAAATTATCTAATTTATGCACATACATGTTACATCTATGTAGAAGATTGAGAAAGATTAAATCTTTTAGACGGCATTGGTTCTGCGGCTGCTACATGAAATCTGGATAAAAGGGAAACAGTGTGATATTTTATCAATTTTGTAGGTAATTGTCGCATGTATGTTTCGCGAGCAAATAAATACCTTTGTGTTAATCAATATCTTCGGGGTCGCCTTCATCGATGCGTTCATCGTCACACACGTGACAACGAAATCTCGAAATTCTTTCTTTTCTTGAGGCTTCTTAAAAAGTTCTAGTCTAACACCAAATTTAAGTTTCGAATAGTTTAATATCTTGCTGGATTCGTCCTGTTTTACTGACAGAAACATGAAAATAGCGCCGTAAACGTCGAATAGAAGCTCTAAGGAGGAGCAGATCTGCTTCTTAACATACAACCACAGATTCATGATGTCCTGGAAGTTTCGTTTGATGTTGATACAATCATAGTATCAGCAATATCATCGTCATATTCTGCGTATATAACCTTGATTCCTGCGGTCTCTCTCAAACTACTTCATAAATGTTACATATCATACTCCCGCTTCGCGCTCGTAATTATTTTCGTCACAGCAGCAACTCGTTTTCAGAATGGCAAATATTGTCGGCAGAACCCAGAGCACTTGTGGTATTATATAAGACAATACAATTAAAAAAAAATATGAACCGAAAATTCAAAATAGCGGATCGGAAATAACGGAGTATCCTATTTATGAACCGATTTGTCTCAAACTTGAAACTTTGCGGTGTTTAAGGTTAAATAACATGTTTGACTCGAACTTGAAAAAATCAAAATAGCGGATCCGAAATGGCGGACTCTTATGAACCAATTTGTCTTAAACTTGAAACTTTTAGGAGTTTAAAAAAATTTCAAACTTGGAAAAATTAAAATGGCGGACTATTATTATGAACCGATTTGTCTCAAACTTGAAACTTTACGGTGTTTAAGGTCACTCCATACAATTTTAGAGTCAAACGTAAAATAACCAAAATTGCGAATTCAAAATGGCGCAAAAGGCCCACTTCAAACTTCCAAATTCGCAATTCATTGTTCATGTAAGTGTCACTAGTTTTAATTCCTTATCATTTTTTGCATTTCTAAATATTTTGCCACCGAGAAAGAAATATTTTTAGGGGTGGAGCGACAATTTTTTTATTTGTCGCTCTTTTATTACACAGAATTTTTATTCACATCCGGCCAGCATATGCGCGGCGGCCTTGGCAACATAAATTCATGTCCAACTTTGAAATACTATTCAAAGTTGTCCTTGTCAGTATCAAAGTCGCTAAATCCTAACAATTTCTCGTGCATCGATTGATGTTTCTTTAAGATGTTTAATGATGCCAATTTTCTTTTCTTATAAAGGTATAAGCTGGTATCACATCCGTTAAAAGCATGTATGAAGAGCAGATTATTAATAAGAGGTAAACTCAAATCCTCGCAGACTTCATCTATATGGAAAATTACATCTTCGTCTCCGCGTTCAGGCTTCTTAAAATACAAGTTTGGTAAACTTTTTCCCGAAACAAATGACACAACTATCAAGTCGGTGTCTTCTCCCACCACAACAATCGATGACGTGGTTTAATTTTTCGCTAAATTTACAGCAGTAAGTAGTCACTATTTGGCACTATTAGGTGTTCTGCGTCTCCACTTGCTCCAAATGTTAAATTATTTTTTTCCTTAAAACTAACTTTTAGTAACTGAATGTGATATTTGTTTTTTTCGTGGGTAAGAAATCTCCTTGTGCCATCGCTAAAACAGAAGATTTGTTAAAAATAACTTTTTCTATTCGACGGTGTTCTTCATCTGCGGTGGAAGGGATATCATAATATCCATCAACAGCAATCCTACAGGTTGTCTCCAATATCACCCTAGTAAGCACAGATACACATTATATTGGCACACATAACATAACACTTTTTATCATTCATTCGATTTCAGTTTTGACATTTGAAACCTACTAACTAGCAACAAGTAGCAAACATTTTTGGCATTCTGCGTGTTATCAAATTCGCCATTGGCCTTGTTTGCAAATGTTTACGTCGAGTGCCAAAAACATTTACTATTGCACTAGTTACGTAAGTAACTATTATATCTGAGTGCTGGATTTTTTTTATATTACCTTAAATTAGCCTAACTGTGTACTTTTCAAGTAATTTCCCTACTCAGCTAGCTACTTATAAGGTCCTTAGGTATATCAAAACGAATTCCTTAATAACCATTATAGCCCACTTAATATGCGAATACACTTAATGACTAGCTCAAATATTTACAGAAATGACATTATCTGCTCTTGTTTGTAAAATTAGCACAGGTCATTATTAATTCAAATTCCTCCGATACCACTGGAATATGATATAACCAAGACATGTAAAAATTTACATAACACATCTGCGACATCAACGCTGACTCCCGACTACTTAAATAAATTAAGCATTAATAATAATTAACATAAAGATACTTTCACGTATGCCTAATCTTTACTTTAAAAAAAGCTCTTACTGAAGATATGACGCAAAATCCTAATCATAAAACAGCTAAATGTTATGATTGCAAAAACGATAAGGATCTTCCTGTTATTATAATTGACGTACCTGTATACGTAATTGACTATACTTCTGTCATTTATCATCCGGGTGTTGATAAGAGTAAAAAGGCTACTTTCACGATCAAAAGAAACTGGCTCGCACATAGTACATAGGTTGTGCAGAATGTCACTATGTAAACGAATTGGTTCACTGGTTGACGTACGTAGATCAATTCGGAAGTTAGATTATGAATGGATGATAAGACAGTGGCGTTCAGAATTGTTTTCTGCAAGATGGAGTTTCATATCGCCTCCTCAGACTCCTAGATATCTTGTACGAAACTTATTGAAAGAGTGACCAAAAATAGATACCTCTCAAAATGTACATTCTATAACTAGACATCTTGAGATATCTAGTGGTAACACTGGTATTATTGAGTTACCCGCCGGTACCTTCTTGGTCTCTATGAGATATCTAGTTGTGTGCTTGAAACAACAGGTGTATTTCTGAGCTGCTAAATTGTTTTGACGGTGTTTTTACAACAATGTTAATGCAAAATTGACGTCAAGAAGAAAGAAAATTTTGAAAATTCTACGTAGCCAATCCGAAAATGTTGCAGGTATGGCAAAATAAATGTATTTACTTAAACTTTAAAAGTGATAATTAAACATAGCAAGTATAAAGTACAGAAATTCGTATAGGAAAGTGTCGATATACAGAGCGAATGAAAACATTGATACCTACTACGTAAAAATATGTGTGAATCTTTTTGATATAATTTGATTTGATTTTGAGATAATTTACTTATCTTTAATTTTCATAGTCATCTGTTCTTTTCATAGGACTGATATTGGCAAAATAATGATTTTAAAGCGATATTGTCTCAAGGTTACGTGTTCTTCGAGGGGCAGACGAGAGGGTAAAATTAGTATGTCTAAAAGATGCTTATAATGAACCGAATCCAACAGTAAATCCACATCTTTTTCCCGGTTTAAAACGAGGTTAATCTACCTGGCGCCTGGCCTATAAAGTGACGAGATTTTTAAAGCACGATCTTTTAACGAGACTCTTGATGAACAGTAATAACACTTTTTTTTACATTAGATAGCGCCTCATTAAATTTATAATCTGTTTCATATTAAGAATGTTTATTATTTACCTTTCACGAATGACATCAGTTCTTATAAGCGACTTCTGCAAGCATTATGCAATGCATGTCTACTTAATAAAAAGTCTCTGAGAATTCAAAGTTACCCATTGTAATATATTTACTCAGATAAAGCTAACATACTGATGATAATACATATTTGCGGTTTCCGTTAAACGTTAGTATTCCCCATTGGCGCGCGAAAATTTATCTTAAACTATTAATTACGCGATTTATATTATCCGCATGCAAAATATTCCTGCGCGTGTTTAAAATCTCGCTTCAAAGACCTTGGAGACATTCCGAAATGTCTTCACCAAATAAAATATGATTCTTCCTGCAACAGAATCTATGGATCTTCCCGCACAATGGCATACAATAAATGCTATTTAAATAGCCATTTATCAGACAGAAATATGTTAAAAATTTCACCTTCAAACCTTGTGTCGTAAGCAGAAACCAAATAGATTTGCATACATAGACGTGTAGCGCACAAGTGTAGCGTACAAGAAATTAGGTTCGACTGAAGAGTTTAAGAAGTACCTAAGCTTCTGTTTAGTACAAGCATTTGGTAATTATTTAGATCAATTATTATTTTAAAAACATTCATTCTATATAACGTTACTTATACTTTTATATGGATGCAATATTTTAAAGGACACATTTAGAGAGTACTAACACCCGTTGTGAGACCTGGAGAGTAGGCAGATGGAGGCCCAACGTCGAACAACTCCATACACATCCTAACGACTAGCTTTCATTTTCCTTCCTTCCAGTTCTATCTGAGAGACAAACGATTCCTTAGGCCAGACAAGGGGAATAGGCAGATTGAGGCCCCAGTATCGAACCTATTCCTTCCAGTTCTATCTTAGACATGAACGATTTCTTAGGCTAGACCTAAGGAGTAGGCAGATTGAGGCACCAGCGTTATTCTTAGCAAACCCTTTCACTTAATATCCATATCATGGAAGTGTATAAAAAATAACTAGTCCGCCATATTGGATTTACAGTGACGTCATTTTATTTTTATATTCTTCTTAGTAAACCCTTTCATTTAATACCCATGTCATGGAAGTGCATAAAAAATAACTAGTACGTCATGTTGGGCGGTCCGCTATATTGGATTTATAATGACGTCACTTCTATATTTTTACGTAATTTCTATATTTACTTAAATATTCAGTGCAGTATTAGAAAATTTTACATAGCAGCAAAGGTCCCATGTCTTCAATATCATTAACTGAATTTTATTACTTTTATCGACACATACTTTTCACCTGAAGCATCAGATCAAAATGTATGGAATTGTTCCCTTAACAATACTCTCGATTTCATTGACATAACATTTTCCTTGTTTTTTCAAAAATGCACGCAAATTGTATTTTTCGATGTTCATATTATGCTTCAAACTTAACATAGACTTTACCATTCAATAATGAGCCCACAGACTAAAACACAATTTTTGTGCCATTTCCGAAAAGTATGCCAATACAACGTTCTCAGAGTATTGCGTTATTTTTTCCAGTACACCATTTCTCGAACTTAACAAAGACAAAGGCGGCTTCATATACTGCACCAGATTTTGTCGGCAGAAAATTTTCTAAAGCCACTCTAGCAGCCTCCACCACCTCGAAAGGTTCATCAGCCACTTCTACATTCATTTTCAGTCCTTAGTCACTGTCAACCGATGAGACGCCCAATTTTAAATATTTGTTTTGGTAGATGCAAGTACTATGGCAACGATAAGTAAAGGTATATACAACGAAATAAGTTAAAGGTTCTTACAATTTGTATTTAAAATTCGGTTTTTTTTCTTAAATTATTTTAATAATTTTACCTAGAATTTATAACGTTTAAAGAAAAAATGGTATATCATGTTCGGAGAATAAAATAAGATACTTTATCTACCTCGCATGGATTGTTTGACTCACTTAGACAAACTTTCCACGCTTGGCACATACAGTATCACTTATTCTCCTATCATCATAATATACTATTATTATTGTATAAAAAATAATCATATATAACGATAATGCACGGCTTATTTGCATGCATTTACTAGCGGCTCTTAATATGGATAGCAATTTCATACTGGCTCATTAGCAACTGATGCTTGACAAAATTCCATTTTTCTTTGGTCATGCAGTTGTTAATATGCGTAAACCATGTATTGCTTTCCCTCTGTCAGAGACGTAGCCTGTTCAATTAATATAATTCTTTGTTTATGCTTATGTTATGCAAGAGGAAGGGTATCTACTCGAAATATTTTCTTACTTTCTCCCATCAAGTATTAGTATTATAATGCTTTTTATTGATTAATTCTTATTGCATGCCGGTATTCGTGGAAAGCGTTACTAACAATAAATCAAAAAATCAAATTTATTTTAAGAATTACATTCATATTAATGAAGCAGATGTTGTTGTTGCATGGTAGGGCAGACAGACGTACACTGCTTTCATACATCTATATATATATATATATATATATATATATATATATATATATATATATATATATATATATATATATATATATATATATATATATATATATGGCATTGCTGAATATAGTAGTATGACTATTCTCTAATCTGTAATTTGTTCGGAGTGCTGATCAAAGTTAGGCTCCATCCGGCCCCTTTTTCTTCTTCCGTGAGGGAAATGTCTTCCTAGCCTATTGATCAGCATAATGTAAAAAAGGTGATGATGTTGCCTATGGGCGTTTCCCTCAAATTGGCTATAGAAAGCCAACGTTTCCCCAATATGGATTCTCTAGTCGATGACACGGGGCGGCGGGACACTCACAAAGTACATGCTCGACCGTGTCATCTTCTTGTTCACATCCTCTGCAGATGGAATTTTCACTCTGTCATATTATAGAGGTGTTTCCTTACCCGGCAGGGTCCGGTTAGGATTCCTGTTACAAATCGTAGGTTTTCCCTAGACATTGCCATATAATTCCTCGCTGTCTCTTCGCTGGGATATCTCCGGATATCTATTTGTGGCCAGCTGACAGCTACTTGTTTCATCTCATAACGTCGTCTTAAATTTCTTATATATATATTCCTCTATTATTTTGAATTTCGCTTCAATTAGTAGTGTACTTGAAGGACCAGGCCCAAAGATTTTCAGGCTGGCTGCTTTCTTGGCCAGGTTGTCAGCTTCTTTATTGCCGTTACATTGTGAGTGTCCTTTGACCCAACATAGGCAGATGTTATTCATCTGACAGGCTCTCACAAGTGCTTGGTGACATTTCCATGTTGACAGTAGTGATTGTCTGCCATCTGTGCAGATTCTGTCTTGCCCGTTATTTCTCTACGAGTAATATGTTGCTGCGGATATGGTTACACCTGCGATTTCTGTTTATACTACACTGGCAGTTTTATCTATAGTCCAGGTGCATCAGAGTCGCATATTTCTGGAATATATACCACAGCCTGCTCCTTCCTTGAGCCGTCTGTGAAGATATAGTTTACACCGTCAATAGCGGTCTCATCTTCTCCAGTAGTCTGTATGATGTAAGGTTTATCAAATACAAGCCGAGACAAAATACCATCTGCACATGTCTGTAAAAGGGGTATCGTTTTGACAGCCTCAGTCCACAGGCGGCGGCGTCTAGGTTGGCCAGAGCTCGCGTTTGGTAGTATGCCAACGGATTTGAGGTGAGTCAAGGTAGTCAAAGCCACTTCTTCTAGATGTAGATCTAGCGGTGGAAGACACACCATTACCTCTATTGCTCTCGTTGGTATTGCTCGCATAGCTCCGGTTATGCTCAGCCAGGCAACTCTTTGTACCTGGCATAGCTTGAGTTTTGTTGTTATTTGTTGACTCTTGGGCGACCAGACAACAGCTCCATAGGCCATCATTGGTCTTATGATAGCAGTATATATCCACATGACCACCCTGGGTTTCATTCCCCAGGTTTCCCCTACGGCCTACAGCACTCGTCCTGCCAATAATGTTTTGTACAGTCCGCGTCCCATAGATTGACACAAGTAAAGTGGTCCATATATTTCCCCACAGAAATAATGTATAATCGTCTTCCGCAAAATGTAGATAATGTAGATGTTTTGCTGTACCTGTATAAAATTTATATATATTTTTTATTTTTATGTTACCCTATTTTGTTTGTCAGTGTTGTACTATTTTAATTAACCCTCAAAATTATATTTCCTAAGTATATATCTCAATAGGTTACCTACGTGAAGTAAATGTAGATGTTGAAATTAAATTAATAAACATTACCTGTCCCACGTCGTTGTAGTTAGTATGTTCCTGCAAAAGAAATCGGGTGTAAAGTTTCCATAATGACACATTTATCTACTATAATCTATATAGGTTAAAATATTGCTAGAAAACGATATGATCAGGTAATTTATTAAATATAATTAACAACTTTACTTCTAACTTTTTAGCAAGACCAATAGAAAATTATCGGACATGTGTCAATCAGATATTTACTCCGTTATGCTAATTAAACTTATGAGTTATTGCTTATGTGCCCCGGGTATTGCTTTTGTCATACTGTGTTTTGTTCCATATAATTAAAATTAACAGATCATTAAAATCATACTAAAAATATGCTCGTGTAAAAATAAGTGAAAATAAAAGTAAAATCGAGCGTTATTGAATATTTGCAAGGAATACAGTAGATAAATCAATCGACAGTGAAAGGCTTATTGGTTGAGGTAGGTAGGTATGTTATTAAAATGCCTTAAAACATGCCCGCTATTCAGACATCGAAAATTTACGGACATAGGAGTGCGGCTTAGATTTTATTATAGTGATTGAAACTATTTGATTTCACCATGTCCTTTAAATTGTTTTGCTGCTACTATAATTGAATGGTACCGTTATTATTGACTTAATTGTTTTGGTTTTATTTAAATATGGTAAAGAGACTAAGGTCGATACGTTAGAAAGTCTTGCGCCCGCATGACCCAATTTTATGGCAAAACTACTACAGGCATTATCTTTATAGGTGGTGCAAACCTGTAATATTTTAAATCGCTTATTTGCAAGTTGTGACTTTTGAGTGACTTTTTCCGCGCCAGGCGTAGGTTTTTTGATTGAGACGCCAGACGAGATAAAACATATGCCATTTGAGGAAAATACACATTTCTTACGATGTGTACGGATGATTTTGTTTAATTATGTTTTCACTTATAGTTATCACAAGAGCTTAAATTATTTCCAGAAATGTTTTTAAAGTCACGATTATTTTCTTAAAATATTCGTGAATATTTTCTTAAAATATTCCTGTCTTTCCAGGAATAATCTAATCAAAAACTTTCCAGGAATAATTTATGCTCGTGTGGTAACCGGTAAGAAAATTTCACATCCCAAGTAAAAATCAAACTTAACATTGTACTATAGTTCAATTTATATTTTATGTTAAATTAAACACTATAGAGCATAATAAATAAAAATATTCTAATCTAGCTATGTCGTACTAATAACAAGTATGAAAATAGGTAAGATGGCAATCTTTAGATCATATAATATATTTTTACCTTCTGAACTATCGATTTTAAAGTAGAGGTGTGAAATTTTCTCTTACAATATCAGAAGAGCTTAAATTATATCCGGAAATTTTTTTCAGATCACGAATATTTTGCAAATCGAGTCCCGAGTCACGTCTACTGGCCTAAGGTGTGCAATGTTCAAAATAACTCGAAATAATTGCTCGTGTGGTATTCGGTAAGAAAATTTCACACCCCAAGTATAAATCAAACTTAACATTGTACTATAGTTCAATTTATATTTTATGTTAAATTAAACATTATAGAGAATAATAAATAAAAATATTCTAATCTAGCTATGTCGTACTAATAACAAGTATGAAAATAGGTAAGATGGCAATGTTTAGATCATATAATATATTTTTACTTTCTGAACTGTCGATTTTAAAGTAGAGGTGTGAAATTTTCTCTTACAATGTCAGAAGAGCTTAAATTATATCCGGAAATTTTTTTCAGGTCACGAATATTTTGCAAATCGAGTCCCGAGTCACGCCTACTGGCCTAAGGTGTACAATGTTCAAAATAAGTCGAAAGACTATATTTAATATAATTTTTTCCTGAGAGACTGTTGATATAGAAACTAGTTTGTTTATTAGGTTTTTGTTAATGTTATTGTGTCAGTGATTTATGGAAAATGTCCTAATCTTCTGCTTTCAACCACAATATGGAAGATGATATAGAAGAATCAGCAAAAATCGCTCTTCAATCATTATTGTCTACAAAATCCAAAGATAAATATGGAAAAGCGTATCGCGTCATCATCGTATCAAGTCATCAAAAGGGAGTAACTGTTATCACTTAGGTAGTTCTACTAACCTATTTTTATAAAGTCTTATAAGTCTATGGAATTGGTATATTTGCCCTTGCATCAGATGAGGTAGTTCTGATTTTTCTATATGACGATTTGGATACCCTCCACCACCAATGTTACGATCCCAAAATAGCCTGCGCATTCTATGTTCAACTTATCTACAATTCCCCCCACATCAGCAGTTTAGCGGCTGCTAAACAACACTCTTATAGAACTTACCACCAAGTACGGCAACGGCTCAATGAGTAGAAATATTTTTCCAATTCCATTGATATGGAATTGGAAAAAGATTGGAGATCATCTACGCCCTATCGTCTACTCATCCTGGTGCTCTCGAAAACTTACTCTCCTTCATCGTATGCTTGCAAAGATGAATGCATCCAAA
Source organism: Tetropium fuscum (assembly GCA_964058915.1). Classification (NCBI taxonomy): domain Eukaryota; kingdom Metazoa; phylum Arthropoda; class Insecta; order Coleoptera; family Cerambycidae; genus Tetropium; species Tetropium fuscum. The sequence goes on along the minus strand of CAXKVY010001848.1, from coordinate 31,673 downwards.
ACTTCGAGTGTCTCAGTTGCTCAAGTTTGTGCAGCAATTTCTCAGGACTAGCATGTCTCAATAGAGATACCGTAATTATCGATGACGATGTGAATAATGATCTTAAACAGGACGAAGAACAAGAAGATTTGTTTCCTTCCACCTGAGTGAACTATATGATGCTGACTGATAATGAAATTAACGATTGACCTAAAATCTAAAACATATCCTTCTTTGCAATTCAGATTTTTTACATATATTTCAAATGACATATGATAAATGACAAACTATGGATGTAATATGTATCTATATATGCATAAATGTATACATTCTACATATATTATTCAGTTACTAATTTACACTGTAATCATTTCATGTTTTTTTCCAGAAAGTGTACGTGAATAAAAACAAAGAAATATTTACCGCTCCATATCATGGAAACCGTTCACTTTACATTATTCTGATAATGAAAATTGTTACTCGGAATTTAAAGTACATCATTTGCGTATAGGACGTTATATGACTTTTGCGCTAAACTTCATCGTTTTTGAGATATTCACGAAAAACTGTGAAAAATCATCATTTAACCTTCTTCTCTAACGGAAAGGTTCCTTTAGCCACCGTTTATAATTGATTCTGATAAATATACAGTATTTCATGTTCTAGTGCCACTTACATATTTAATGAAAATAGCAGATGAAATATTGTGAAATTTGGCTTAATTGCTTAAGTTGTGACAAAATCATACTAGTATATTAATGTATGCATCAGTGACGTAACCTGCGATTATCGGTTCTGAATGCATAACGAAACGTGTATGCATGGGATATAAAGCAACAACAATTTTGTGCAGGTACCTAATTATAAATGCGATTTTTTGATAATTATCAATAGTTAAATTATTTTATATGCAGGTACTTGTATATACGTAATTTGTGATTTGTGTAACTTTCTTTTCTCGTTAGCTTTCGACGTTAAATATGAACCATTTTCAAATGATATACCTTTGGGCCTAATTAGTTAGTCAAATGATAATATTTGATGCTATTTTTTACCTAAAAACTCAGCCATCTGTATTTTGTAATTTTATATTAGGTGTTACCCGTAACTTCGTCCACGCTTTAACGTCGTGGGAGGGGGAAGAAGTGGTAGGCGCCTTACGGTACGACGGCAGCGGCGATCGGCTTATTACTCAAAGATCGAACAGGAGATTTACGTTAATAATTAATTATTTATTACTATTTATATTGGATTATATTGAATGCATACTTCCCTATTTGAATCGAATTTTGTTCACAATTTCATGGATTTAATTTTTTTGCGCGGAACCCTAATTCTGTTTCTAAAAGTAGCCTAAGTTACTCCTTATAACATGTATAGCTAGTGAAAGTCCTATCGAAATTGGACCAGTCGTTTCAAAGATTAGCCGGAACAAGCAGAGAGACAGAGACAAAAATTTTAAAAAATGTTTTTTTTTTGTTATATTATTATTATTATAGGTACTGTATATATTTTCATATACATTTACTAAAACGCTGTTATTTTGACATTACAAATAGAGCCTCTAATTTTATTTTTCTACGTTCATGCAAAAACAAAACTTTATTGAGCTATATTTAGTGCAAAAACTGATTCTGCACTCATCTGTCATTCTACTACAGTGTTTTGTGATCATGACCCTAGATAAAACATTTTTTGGATTCTGCTTGCACGTAGGAAAAATATTGTACACAACTCGTACAAAAAGTATTTATTGCACTCGGCCGACGTTTACTTTTTCGACTTGTTGCATATATAACTATTATTTGTATCGATGTACCTCTATGACAGAATTTATCTTATTTTGATCTATACATTTGTGCATATAATATAATACCTTGAAGGCACTATTATTTTTCTAATATACGTAGGATTAAATAAATGCTAATTTAATAATATAGACTTCATGATAATCTTCAGCACTATTTTGCTTATAGGGACGTGGTAGGTAATTACATTTAGCTTTAAACCTTATCAAATCCATTTAATACGAAATTTATTGTAATAATTATTATGAAATGTTATTTCACAATGCAAAGCACTAAAATGCCACACCTACATCTTATTATATTATTTGTTGTGTGAATTGTGAAATATTGTCATTTCCAGCGTTAAAATAAAATGTCTAAGTAAATCTACCGTACAGAAAATAATTTTTATAATTTGCTGCAAGACAAATATTATGCAATATATTTTAATCAGAAAATAGAAAATAAATATGTAAACGAAACATTTCCATATTTCCTGAGCTGAACGCAGACCCAAATTCAGTGGCCAATGCTGTAAAACATTTTTCCTTTCCATGTTTGTATCTAAAAATACCGACGATTTGGTGAAAAATTGGTAGTCTACAATTACCTTTCCATGTTTGTATCTAAAAACACCGACGATTTGGTGAAAAATTGAAAGTCTACAAATAACATTGGTGGACTCCGCCACCAATGTTATTCTCCTCCTCCACCTCCGTCCAATGTTATTTGTAAACTATCTCAAAACAGCCTGTGCGTTCTATGTTCAACGTAGCTACTTTTCTTTTCCCTCGGCTGCTAAACACTCTTATAGAACCTACCATCAAGTTCAGCAATAGTTCAATGAGCATGAAGATCCATTGATGTGAGGTTGCAAAAATATTGGATATCTATTGTGTCTACTTATCATGCTGTTCCCGAAAACTTACTCTCCCGCATCGTATACTTCTGTCAAGATGAATGAATCCAAAACTGTGAGCGTCGAAGTGCTTCCTATGAATGAATTTCTATATATATATATGCATAGTTGTATACATTCTACATACATTATACAGTTACTAATTTATACTGTAATCATTTCATATTTTTAAAGAAAGTGTACGTGAAATACTTCATTTTACCATTATTCGGAATTTAATAAACGTCATTTGCGTATAGGGTGACGTTTCATCATCACCCCCATCCACCCCCCTTCCCCAAACCCGATGCTCGTGGTAGTGTGACTTTTTAATATGAACTATGAGGAGAGTATGAAAATATTTCGCGCTATAAAGAATGTTTGGGTTTTTGTCTAATTTTACGAACCATAGGGAATAATAGCTTCCCATTCCCAAATTCACCAAATCATCCAAATTATTCATATGTCCTCCCTTTTCTTTCATATTCGGTTTAATCCTACTCCAGACATGCTCGATCCGATTCATGTCCGGAAACAAGGGTGGTCAATCTGTTCCTTCAATATTGTGATTCTCCATTAGTACGGTGACGTATCTACCTCGATGAGTTCTTGCATTGTCATCGACTAAAATTATATCACCAGCATTTTAACCATAGGGGAGAGCAATATTCCTAATAAATGCATCTCTATATCATTCACCATTCGTGATTTTCCCTCTCAATATCACTAATTTAATCGTTTGATTCTTATGCCACCCGAAGCAGTCACTCATCTACCTCCAAAAGCCACCCTCGCCTCCATGTGATCTCCCTAAATATTTTCTATTTTCTGCACACCAAAACACTCCCATCCTTCATGTACATACAAAACTTACTTTCATCTGTAAACAAGCTACTTGCTCAACTCTGCTATTCCCCGGTGCTGGTGGTCTCTGGACCATCGCAGTGGCGCAGCCCGGTGTTGAGGCACCAGCAAAAGGCAAGTTGCTAGTCCTCTAGCCTGAAATACATTTTCCGTTTCTGTTTTCTTCTTATTCCGTCGACGAAGGACTCGATAAATGACAAATGCCTTGAATCTGTGATTGGGAGAACTCCAAAGCCATCGTCACGTGTGATGCCTAGGGCTGCTAACACTTCGGTTTTTACCCGGAGTCTCCGGGTGTCACGACCTATTCTTCGGGCTCCAGATTACGTATAAATATCTCCGGGTAGAAGTCAAAACAAACAAAACAATATTACGGAAGATTTCAGAAAACCTAAAAGACGTTACAGCGTCGCAACACTCGTAACTCATCACGTGCATTCACTTTTGTTCATCTGATTCAGCGCAAGCCATCATAATCAATGCACCTTCGAAGTATGATACTGTTTTATATAAAGTATTAATCGTACTACGCGCTGGCGCTGTGTTTTTGTTCGACGATTAAAAAGTGTAAACTTTACTAAGAAATAAAACAGGCAACGAAAGATTGGACAGTCCAGCTCTAATTTCCGTAAACTAGGATATTGAAGTTAGTCCTGACAAAGTTTTAGATCTCGGGGCTATGCGGATATCCAGACGAATATTACTTTAATATATTTTTTTATATCAGTTGTTTTTATTTTATTTTTTTAAGTTGTAATATTTATAAAAATATATAAAAACAGATTTTATTTTATTTCAATAAACTTATTCGTAATATACAATATAGTTTTTTTTTATTTGAAAAAGGTATGGAATTCCAAATATTTTTCTTGTGAATATCGCTATTTTTGTGTCAATAGATTTTTCATTGAGATTCTGAAGGCATGCGTTTTGCTCGTTCCTCTCTTTTCGAGAGAATTTATTTTTTTGTTTCGTTATCAATACACAACAATTGATATCAAACGAAACTTATTCATGAACCTTCAAACGTGAACTAGTTCAACAAATGTTCCTAATTATTAAATCCCCATATATGAGATTACAACAGTCCCCTAAAGTGCATACAAGAACTATGTAATCTAACGAATATATTGAATACATATATTCATAATCAACTCTATTGTTAAGTCACAGGTTCACAAGCGTGGGTCCGAGGAACTACTTAAATCCGTCATCCCTTTCGGCGCACCCTAAAAACGCATAAAAACAATCCATTGTGTAATTCTAAAGCATCTTGGTGTGTGGTAAATAAAGAAAGTAACGAGCGATCCGTAGCTGTTCCCAAGGCTCCTCTTGCGACAATAATGCAAATTATTATCAAAGCATTTAAATACCGTCGCACCTGTATCGGCTATCACCTACATTGCTAGGATCTTGATGGATGGCGCGCTTGTGGAAATAAATATAATAACTAGATCAGCAGTACCCGTGAAGGAAACACGCGGGACGAATGATTGGAATACATATTAGTTTGAAAATAATACGGTTAAATTTTGTTGTTTCTCGTTTTCTTTCCTAGCATTCGCGCCATAAATTATGTAGAAGGTCACGAAGGTAATTTCACTTTGGGCGGACGAATTTCTATGCAAGTATTGTTTTAAAAAATAACGATGTCATTGGATGTGAAGGTACGATTAATTTTTTACGAATTATTTGGTAATGGTTGCGTTTAGTTTAGTCATCGAGTATTTTGATACCGCTAAAATGCGTCAAACTATAAAAGAAATACAACCAGCTGAGTCTCAAAATTACTAGTAGATAATGTTCGGAATAGGAACATAATTGTATTGAAATTCTTCTTAAATAGAACTGGAATACTGTTCCAAATACAGTATAGGCATAAAACTGGATAAGGTGTTTTTTCACTAAATTAATTCACTTCGATATATTGTAACTTTTGAACAGGTACAGTTGATGTCAATAAAAAATAGGCCAATACTTATCATAGATTTCTGTGAAAATTTAGTTGTGGGTCTATTTGTTTTATTAATATGCATCCTGGATTAGGTATTATGCATTTAATATGTGACATTTGTCAAATAACACAAAACAGAGAAATATAAGAAAGTATGCCTCATATAAATGAATTAACTAAAGGTGGAATAATCGCGAGTGTTGACGATGGGTGGTCAGTGAGATAAACTGCAGCATTCTACAATGTGAACAGGAACACGGTTTTAAATACTTTAAGAAGATGGAGAAACGATGAAAAAATTAACCGAAATCCAGGCTCAGGACGTCCAAGAAAGTCAACTGCTGAACAGGATGCTGCTTTGATTAATACTTTAAGAGCACATTCATTTACAACAGTTGTAGATGCTGTTGCGACAACAAATTTTCCAGTGTCATGTCGTACAGGTCGCCGCAGTGTTGCTCATTCTGAATTAAAATGTCATGCGGCAGCAAAGAAAATATTATTAAACAGCGGCAATAAAGAATCTAGATTGGGGTTTGCTTTAGAACACATTGCTGATGATGAGGAATTTTGGAATTCTGTAGTTTTTACCGATGAAAAAGTTTCCCAATCTTCAAATAGGGGCAATATCCGTGTCTATCGTCCTAGAAATTCAAGATTTGATGAAAATTATATAAATTTTACAAATAGAAGTGATTTTTCCGTAAATATGTGAACATGGATATCTGCGCAGGGACCTGAAGTTTTGTAGCATATTGGCGAAAGATTTAATAGTGAAGCATAAAAATTTAATAGTGAAGAATTTTGAAAAATGTCATGCCTCCTTCTGCCCAGCTGCTCTTCCTTAACAATGGATTTATTTTCCAACAAGACAACTGTCCCGTGCATACATCTCAAGTGGTGACTGAATACTTTGGGGCACATAATATAAATGTTCTTGACCGGCCTAGTAAAAGCCCAGATCTGTATCCCGTAGAAAATGTATGGGCAATGTTAGTCAAAGCCATTCGAAAGGCAAATGTAAAACCAATAAACGTTGAGGGTTTGTTGGAAGTTATCAATAATGCTTGGGAAGAAGTAACGGAAGAGTATTTTCTTTCCAATTACATATATACATCTATGCCCAGATTAGGAGAAGTTATAGAGCTTAATGGCGGGATTACAAAATATTAATTGAGTATTTTTAATTATTATTAAACAACACTATTCTTTGTCATATTGTTATTATTACGACATAAACTATTACATCTTATGACATAAATGTATGTCACATTTTACGGAAAAGTAAAAGTCACATTTACATTATGCAACAGGAACTGGCCTGTTTTTATTGACCGCTACTGTACATGAATCGTGAAACATCTATCGATAATAATAAATGTTTGCAAAATACATTGTTTTAATACACGTGATTTTATTCATTAACACGCTTTTATTAGCTTCACTGTGTATGTATGTAACGGAATCATGCAACTAGATTTCACCCACTTCAAAACGTCAGATTAAACTGAAATTCTACACTTATCACGGACCGATGACAATACAATAATTTGACAGCTTTGTCCTAATCAGGATCATCAAAAACCAGAATGTAAAAATGTGTCTCGCATTGGCGCATTCGCCACAATATAGAAAATACTGATGGCAGTTGTAGTAGCTATTTGTTTAATCCTGTTCTCGAAACATGCAGTTTCTTATTTAGATACAAAACTCGAAAGGTTTTTTAGTTTAAAAAAACCAAGAAACACGCTTTAAAGGGAAACCGAACTAAAAAGTAAAAAATTAATTATAGTTTAAAAAACTAAAAACCACTCTTTAAAGGGAAACCGAACTAAAAAGTAATAAAATAATGTTTAACTAGTGATTGAACTGAAAAAATTACTTTATTGTAAAAAAGTTGTATTTTATTGTAAAGCTGTATTTCATTGTAAATTTACAATACTTGATATTGTTATTGTAACTACAATAATTGTTATTGTAATAAATATTTCATTGATATCATCTTAGATTAAGTGATCTATGATATCATGTACCCCACGCTTTTTTAGCTTTTATAGAATTAAGTAATTTTTTGTCTTCCTGGGTGTCTCACAGAAGTGTGGATGGGTGGTAATGAAGTTCGACGAAGTTACTCAAAAAATGTGGATCGAACTTCTTTCAGGTAAGTCGTTTGATCTATTAATTTTTCCTCGCAACGTCGTCTCCCTCATTACATAATGTATATGTTTAAAGGTTTGCGAGCTAACCATTGTGGTTGTGGATAGCTGAATAACAGGAAAAATAATCATTTTCCTCCTATATATATCTTATATTATTTCTTTAATTTTTTTTAATAAATCCTGGCTATTAATGTAAGCTACATATTTCGAATTATGTTATATTGCCTTAAAAATAAGAATATAATTATCACTACGTGTAGAATAATTAAAACGTACAGTAGAACAAAACATGTGTATTTATGCATAACATGATAATAAGCACACGAATAAAAACCGATGACAAAAAATTAACCATTATGTTAACTTGTTGTATGATAATGTTTTTCTTGGAAATTCGCAAAAATCCAAAGATAGAGATTTATTATAGAATTTGGCACAAGTACTTGATTTTTCTGTCCAGTCCGCTGTTTTGTAAATCAAATCGAGATTTACCTGCTCTGAAAGCTGCTGAGGTTGCAGCATTTCTTACGCTGTGACTTTTGAACATATTTGTATCTACCGTGTTCTTGAAGTTCTGTTTTGATCCAGCGACTTATTATTTGACTGCCGGCTGGATGGAATGGTTGTTTGTGCGTCAAGAGTAATATTTTTGTTTGTCCTCTGGTTATTTGTGTTTTTTCTATGTAATATTTTAGTGTTGAAGTTACGCAAAGTGATGGGTCATGGTTAGAAAAGGGCGGTACTAGGTTTGTTTGCAGTCTATTGGGACCAGAAGTTCTTATTTTTTGAGGTGTTCTTATTTCAATTTTGTCGTCGAATGTAATTGAAGACCTGACAATGATAGGTAGTTACAGACCAAATTGTGAATTTCGAGAAAATCACGAAAAACTTGTCTAAATTAGTGATAGTTCTGAATTTATTATGTCGACTTATCCTTTTGTGAGCTGTTTTATATAACATATTTATTTTCAAAGTAAATCTGAAATTTCAAAATTTAGATTAAAATTTTGAAATTACTTGTGTCTTGTACTTATCCACTTTTCATACTAATTTCGAGAAAATGCACAAATGGCTGTTCCAAGAGCACAAAATCATCTATATTTCTCAAAAATATGTAATTAAACAAAAATTAATATTATTGACAAACGAAAATATTTGTTAATCTTCATTATCGGACTCGGAAAGGGAAGAATCGATGCCATCTTTAGTCCGGGTGTTACTGGGTTTTAGTTTGTCGTAACACTCCTGATAAACAGAGGGGATATACTTTCTTAAGCTGTTGATATTTCCCAATTCTTAGGATTTAACGGAATTTCTTATGAATATAACTTTGACTTCTTGAAGGCAACGAACGTTTGAGTTAGAAAAGAGTTTTGATTTTCTGACACGTAATATCTTCGCCAACGTATACAAAAAGTTTATATTTTGAAATTTGTAATGTTTCACGATTATTTTTAATGATATTTTTAAAATAAGCCTCTAGTGCCGTCTTATAATTTTTAACCATGGCTTGGGTTATATTTAGATGTACGCAACTTGACTTTAGCAAAAATACATTGTTATAAGACTTGTCCTTTTTTTTGCTCACGACAGTACACGCGAGAACGTTAAACAGTTCAACCATCATTATTAATTTGCCTATTACTTCTCCAATTTGGAAACAATAGAATTGGTGGCAAATTAGGCATAAAACATAAATCTCGAACAATATCCATGTTATTTAAATTCTATTTAGTCATGCTTGGAGAGAGCTACTTATTTGTATTCAAGCGGAATAACGTGTGGCCTCTTCGGCGATTACAATACCTTCCAATCATAACCTAAAATCACTAGTAATGGGACAATAGCAGTTCCGGCGTCCCCGATCCTCAATAGGTCGCATCCTAAAGGAAATAGCTCTACAGAAGTTATCCTTTATTACATGAAATATATGAGAGTGTTTGCGGCAATATAATCAGTTAATGTTATGTTAATATAACGATGATTGTACATTAATTATGCATAATCTTTATTATGTTTTATTAGAAATAATTGATTCTAACTGAAAGGAAGGATTTATGGACTCTATTTTTTCTTTATCACTAATGGGCTCTAATTTGATAAATGCTCTGCAGACGAAGTAAAGAGACGCACAGCAGCTGTTGCAAGCCATTACGATGTTCCAACTGTCACTAACCTGACTCAAGAACATTTGTAGCGGCAGACGGAAGCTATATTCCTAGGAAACATGGAGGAAGCAACAAACAAATGTATCAAGTTTAGTAAAATAATTCTACGAATGTCAGATACGGAAACAACAGAGCCTCAAATAATGCTAATGGTAGTAACTAACACATACTAGACTGTTGGTAATCTATCCATACCTAATCATTAACGCATGTGGACTGATGGAACACTGATGTAAAAAAAGCAGAATAATAATAATAAATGAGGAGGCGAAGTTCAGTACCCAAGTACTGTTCTCCCACTTAACCTCCTGAATGCTTAAGTTCTACGTCCTAATATATAATATTGTATTCCTATTTAATTGTACAATTGCATTTTGCACTTGCCCACGAGTACTATAAAAACTATTGACTATTTAACAATGAGTTACAATGAATTTAACAATCGTATTTTAAATCATTTTGTATTGCACGATTTGAAACTAGCAGTTATTTTATTATAAAGTGAAATATTATATGTAAAAGATCTTTGGAATAAAGCAGTTCTATAAGCAGGAGGATTTATTAAAGATTTCCGTCTTATATTAATGTTATGAACATCGGTTGTAATTCTAATTTTTTGATAGAGATATGGTGGCGTTTTCGTGGAAACTATATTGGCGTCTAACTAAATGACGTCTATTTGTCATTTTTAATGAATTAATTTCAGCAATTTTGTGAGAAACATGTTCTCTGCATCTAATACCACAAATTAATTTACACACGAATTTTCACCCTTTGTACTTTTATTCAATAGCTGCTTACTAGCATATATCTTTTCAAGGCTGCAAAATTATTTTTCAATGCAGCTATTAACGTGAGTTTGAAATCTTAAATTCGTATCAATTACTAACCCCAAGTTCTTTGCCTTGTTAACGAATTCAATTATACATTATCAATTTCGTTCCAAATAACATAACTGTCGACTTATTTGGATTTATACATAAACTGTGGTCTTCTGAGGTGTTTACCAAAGTCTGCAAAGCAACATAATTGCATTTATGACATGTACCGTATCCGATGGAGGAAATGATGAATTATAGAGTTGTGTGTCATCTGCATAGCAGTGTATTTGCATGTTAATAGTTCCATATGCATTTGACTGGTAGGCATATATTGAAAATAGTAATTGTCCTAGTATAGAATCTTGTGGTACTCCACTATATAAAATTACTTCACAAAATGATTCATTGTTTAAAATTACCATTTGTTTGCGATTCATTAGATAATTTTGAATTAACTTTACTACATTGTTACTGAAGTCGATATAATGTAATATTGACAGCAAAATTTTGTGATTAATACAGACAAAAGCTTTTGAGTAGTCAAGCAGAATTGTCACACTGTCGTCATTATCCGATGCCTTTAAAATATCATCTAAAATGCTAGAAAGAGCAACCATGCAAGGTGCAACCATGACCCTGCCTAAAGCCCGATTGAGTTTGTGGTAAAATGTGATATTTGTTTAAAGTGACTTTCTATTTGGTTTGATGTAATTTTGTCTGAAACTTTCGATAGCGGAGGAAGAATGCTATAGATCTTAAGTCTTATAGAAGTTCTTAGGTTGTGAAATTTTTGGTAATAGTATTACCAATGATGTTTTCCATAAACTTGGGAAATAGTTTTCCAGGAAACACGAATTTACAATATGAGTAATATAAGGGGGGTATATACAGGCGACAATAATGTATCATGTTTATATTAATTTTATCTATTCCCGAAGCATTATTTTTAATTGATTTAATAGTGTCATTTGTTCATTGGTAGTTAAAGTCAAATTAAATTGTTCAATGGAATCTATTAGAAGATTATCGGAATAAAATTTTATAGTATCTTGAACATTTCCCGCTAACATATTTTTCACAGAATTTACAAAGTAACTATTATTTTCATTAACATTTGAAAAGCCGGAATATCAATCAATTATTTTTTTTTGCGAGAATGAATATTAAGTTTATCAAGATCTTGCCATAGAGTCTTCGAAGTACTTGTTCGTATTCGTGAGTTTAGATAAGCCTTCTTTTCATTTCTTATTGCTTTGCTCGTGTTTTTTTAAATTTTTGTAAGCTATTAAATGTTCCAGTCTGCCAGACTTTTTATATTTCTATAGTTTCATCCCTTATCTCCATCAATAATTTGACATTATCTGTTAACCACGGTGCCTTTCGGTTTTTATACATTTAGCAGTTTTTAATGGAGCATGTTTATTAAACAAAGTGTTCATTAAATTGTTAAAGTGCAAAAACTTGTTTTCCATTTCAGGCATAAAAAAACATATTACCCAAAGCAAGAGATTCTAAATAAATGTATCATTACTAAAATATATAAAATATCGATACGTCTTAAATACTGGTAAGGGTTTTTATCTGATATTTTTGAAGTTACAAAACATCAATTTATGGGTCTGTCTGCAAATTATTGTAATGATCTACACCACTAGTACAAATGTCAACCTCACCAGAACAGATTACAACATCAATTAAGGAAATTTTATTTATAGAAAAACGTGTGGGAAAAATTAATGTTAATATCCCCCATACATATTATATCATCACAAATCGGTATAATATTTAACATAGCATCCTCAAACAAATCTAGAAATTTTTTAATGTTTGTATTGGGAGGATGATCTAAAACTCCTACGCAATATTTTTTAAGGAAGTTATTTTTAAGGAAGTTAAGTTGTTCCAATGTATCATTAATACTTACCTCAACTTTCTACTATGTGAGTAAAAAAGTAAGTTGTCGTTTTAGGTCGGGGTAATAAAGATTATATGCTTTTTTTTGAAAATTAGTAACAACCTGTGGGGTATATCAGCAACCGTAACTTATCACAGTTAAAATCAGACTGTAGTTTCATTTTTCCTTAATATTCTCATTTTTTCTTCTTCATTGTCTTTTTTAAAAACTTTATTTTGACTTTGACCCCCTCGGACACTTTTCAAATAAATATCAACAAACATTTATTTGTTAACGTTGCTCTCACAGACTAAAAGTTCCTCGGAAACTGCTTATTAAAATTTCGTTTTAGGTAAAAAAAAATGTTATCGATTCTAACCAACTGGTTAGAATAGCGGCAAATAGCGGCGAGTACTCTTAAACTTGAAAAATGGAGCACCCAAGAAATTTATCGGTGAAGGAGGCAGTAAAAGCAACAACTTTATGCGAACCGTTATATTGCTAATGTGATAGTAAGTCATCATTCCAGTACAGGTCTTATGTTTCCACGATGACACTGAGATCGTACTCTCGAAAGCCAAGACAAGTACGAAAACGATGTACAACAATCCAAGGGCTGAGCATTTTGTTAGGCAATCTGCTCAAAAAAGCAAGAGTATCACTGGTAGGTACTGTGCTAAAAAAATAGGTCTCAACTGCTCGCAATCTTATAATATCGTCTACAACACTTAGAAGACGTTTAAGCGAACCTGGTTTAAGCAGCAGAAAACCGACAAAGAAACCGTTACTCACCAGAGCACAAGATTCAGCGTTGCCATATTTCTTACCCGCCCTGTATGAAATTAAAACTTAGGACTTTCGGTAACATCAAAGAAGTATAAATCTATTTTGTTATATTTTTTTGCATAATAAGTAAACATATAATAATTAAAATATATAATTGGAATTTATATAATAAGTATATAGTAAAGTGTATAAGTTGAAAAGTCATTAAGCAATTGAATAGCGATTTCTACAAGATTTGCCACAATAATTGTCTAGCAAATCTATAAATTTAACCCTTGATATTTAGTATGATTTTTTACGTTATCCCTTGTACTACTAAAAATATTATCTGTTCGAACAATGATCTACTGTATATTTCAATATTACGGCCATCTTACCATGTAAGTAGGTCCTTTACAAGTAGACACTACTGACGACAAGTGGCTTCCAAGATCACCCACACAAGAACGTGGGAAGTAATAAATACCTTCGGAACATGTTTCGTCTATATTTGATAAAGGTATTTCAGTTTTACTACACTAAACACCAGCATAGTATTGCCACTGGCATATGAAACTTAATGAAATTCTTAGTTTATATATTCAATAGCCATTTGTGTGGGCCCAAAGTCAAATGTTCAAATATTACACGAAAATCGCTTGTATCCGATGCAGTAATATGTCGGGAATTCTCTCAGTGCAAGAAGGGAGAGTTATTTTCAGCTGTAATGACCCCATAAACATAATTTCTATTTCATTTTGCCACTGAAAGATAACGCCTTGAAAACGTCGGCGGCTCACTCGAAATAAATCTCTCTTCATAAGCGGGGAAATGAATTTATGACTCGTTCCAATTAAGCGACTTAAAATTACTCTAACTTGCTCCATTGCCATAATGGTCTCAAATTCTGTTAAACCTATAAATCTAAGGCGACTTACAAATAGATATGCGACATTGTTTCCAACGCGAAAGTATGCTGGACGCGAACATCTAGAACATTTGCATCTCCTGAGAAATCTTGAAGGTTTCCACTGTATTGAAAGCGTAATTATTTTTTTTATTTTAAGAGAAAATAACAAAGGGTAAACATAAAATAAATAGCGCTGATAATGATGGTTGTATTGAACAATGTTTCTTAACCACGACACGTTGAAGTTATTTTTGCATTCGTAGTATGCACCACGACTACGCAGACACGAGTTTCATTTATCGAAAAGAAGAAAAAAATATTTATTTAGTCTATCCGATACCGATTTATTGCACACATTATAAATGTATTCATAGAAGAATGCTGATACTATTTATTATAATATAAAAAACGTACCGGAAGACAGAAGAATGTACACCTACATACAATTATACGCCAGTTAAGTTCATAATGCAATATATTTTTCATTCTTAAACTAATACGTCGACCTTCGCCATAAGTAAGTTTCTGATTATTGCTAGGTAATAAATTTAAATAAACCATTGTTATAGTTCTTATCTACCTCCTCCTCATGTTACGTGATTGTATTCATATAAAAATGATTGTAGTTTCACTTTTTAAATATGTTGCGAAATAAAAAAAATCACGCCTGTTTTATGCTATCAAATTTAAAGATCTATCATAGCACCGTTTCCCATAGTTGATATTATATGCGCGAAGCATATTTCAAATCGAGAGCATTTCCAGCAATTTATAAAATACTCAGTCGCGTTATTTGACCAAGACTGATGAAATACTTATAAAAATCCAGAGACGAAGGGTGGCGAAACAGCTTCCAGGCTTGATATCTATTGATTCGGTAAAAGTCTGGGATCTATTTATTACAGATGAGGGTGACTAGGAACTGAACATGCACTAAAGATATACGGAAGTCCATTAGTCGACCATAGTCTAGATTTACGGAATGATCGGGATAAGCAAGAAATAATGCTTCAGTAAAATTAAAATTACGAAAACATAGATGGTGATTTTAAGTTTTCTGTTACCTGTGGATTGTTGTCATTGTTGACTAGGATGATTTTTTGATGCATTAATAATTATAGGCCGGTAGTTAAATCATTAAATAAGGAAATTTCTGCTATAGCGCATATATGCTATGACATATATAGCGCATATATGTTATGATATTGTATACTCTGTAAATTATATTTATTTTAACTTTGTTTATATCTCGTATCGTAAGCTAAATATTATATACGTACCTACGTGCCGGATCAAGGCACAAGTTGCTGATGCAACAAATGCACAATCGGCATCTATTTAATATAAGAGGCAATTAATAATTAAACATTTTACTAGTCTTGCTGTACGCAATAAAATTTATTCATGTATGAATAGTTTACTTTTGGTAGTTCCTCTGCAAAAATTCTTAATTGGCGCAGTCGGTAGGATAGCAGCAACTGGTAGCCTCTTTGTACAGGAACCAGGTGAATTTCAATTCTTCGTGCTCAAGAAATCTAACAACCCAGTGTTCCAGAAGAAGCCCGTATAAAGCAAGTGAGTATCAAGTATTTTTCTCAATATGGACTTCAAGGACCCCCGTGCTATTGCAGTACATCCTTTCCCTATACGACAAAGGTATAAGTGAAATCTAGTTTCCGATGTTTTAGTTTTGAGAAATGTTACAGTTTTAAGAAATCAAACCTTTTCTACCTTTTAGCTGGACTAGCTTTTATCTAGACAAGTGAGCAAGACAACTAGTTGTTGTTGAAACAAGAGATTGAAACAGACCAATTGATGAACAACGAAAACAATTTAAAAACAAAATGACTCCGAATTATAAAATAACTCAAACCTTATTATAAGACTAGCTCTTTTAAATTTCCAACCAATTATGAATTACAACTAGTAAAAATGTACGTAGATTCCATCAGAATCATCGACGACAATACACTAATTGATTTTATATCAGTATGTGATGCATTAATAAACACTTTTGCATACCCTAGTAATACTATTCACGCCATTTCTTTAAATACCTTTTTATTTAGCTCTATTTATTCAAAATTACAAAGACAAGACCTAATAAGAATAAGTTCTAGATTCGAAAAGTTAGGGATGTTTTACTAACCACTTTTGGCGATACCAGAGGCGATAACTTGTCTTCAAGAAGACTTATTACATTTAATAATAGATAGGAATAAAGAAAGTTTACAGTCATTTGGGCAAAGAATTCAGAGTTCCAGAGTTTACTATTCTCAAAATTAAAGCATCAGAACATGACGAAACGATGAAATCGTCATTAACCACAGTCTATACAAAATTAGCCCTAGATACCTATACTAGGAATTTACCTCATAATTATCAACAAATGATTATAGTATCAAAACCTATAAAGATCTAGAAAGTGCAATGAGTTTTATAAATTAGGCACAGCAATTTAGTCAACACCAAAATTCTTTTAATGAAGTGCCCTACTATAAAAATCCACCAAATAATAATTTTCAACCAAATAATAATTTACAACTTAACAATAATTTCCAACAACACTAAACAGAACTTTATGCCTAGTGCAAAGCCCCAATATAACCAATATAAATAACTTTTCCCACAAGGCCCAGTTAATATACAACAGAGACCAAGTTATTAGTATAGATTCCCTACAAACAGTTAAGTATTTGGAAAACCAGTAAATCAACCCCATAATCCTAATGATAAGAATTCGGAAGCCTAACCGAACATAATAATTCTAAACTTGTACCCATGTCCGATGTATTCGTCACTGATACATCGGACATGGGTACAGGTTTAGAGTTAGAGTCTGATGTATCAGTAAAAATCTCTAACCCGCCTGTGAAATTAGTAAGAGACACAGGTTGCTCAAAAACAATTAGTAGCACTCCTCTCCGTTCCGCATGGTAAAAACTTTGAAGTACCCTAGCTCCCCTCAAAAACCATCCGATTTTGATCAATTAGGCTAGAATTAAAAGTCGAAAAAAAGGCTGTCGACTGGTAAAATTATTTCCCCCACCCCCTTCCCTCATACCGGAAACACCGTTTGAAAAACACCGTTTGAAAAAGCGTGTTTGCGCACTAGGGGTAACCATTTGATTTTTTAAGATTGGTCAATATTCAGAGGTTATAGGCATTTTAAAAAAATTTATTTTCCCCATCTCCCAAATCTCCCAAATCTTCCCATCCTCTCCAAATTATTCCACCACCTCCAGCCTGCGACGTCGTATTTTCTTCATAATAGCTCTTCCGCAGAAAAAAATGAGCCTCCAACTCCGCTCCCCCTCGATGAAAAACCAATTTCATTTTTCCTATTATTCTCGGGAACTAATTATCCGATTTCTCTCAGCTTCGGATAAACGAGCGCGTGTCTTTTGTCGTGCGCTTCATTTTTTATATAAACTCTTTTCTGTAAAGTCAAAAGCCGCCGAGATATTGATCGTTCCCCCCTCCCCCGTCTGCACAAATCATGCCAAAATGATGGAAGGGTCCGATTTGATCGATTGGGGAAAAAATGTTTATATTTGATTTGTCTGTTTTCGACCCATATTTCTCTCCAGATCCACTCCACTAATAGACGTTAGAGACTAGAGACCTTGAGTATTTCCACATATAAGGACCTCATAATTTACCTATTACTTCAAACGCATAGACTAAACAAAGCTCATTAACCAGAACGCAAATGCATAAACAGCTGTTAACACTAAAATAGGCAGGAGACAAGGACTACTTGTGAGCCAGCTAAATACTGGTTCTTTTGCACGTAACTCTTTAACTCATCACCGTGATCTTTTGGAGTCATTCAAGACGATTGTTATCGTCTATAAATGGTATCGAACGAAATAACTTAGTTTTTGTATCCTCTCGTACTTATATATGGGAAGATTGTCCCCTTTGTTTTGCTTTATTGAATTGATGAAATTATTTCGAAGAAATACACTCTCATAACGCCTGTGAATTTTAATTTCTTTTTAGTTAGTTCCCAAATAATGTAATCACTCCAAAACAAACATATCGATATATTTGATACACGAAATCTATTTTGGTTAATATTTATTACCGTTATCTCGAAATATTTCAGTATAAACGATAATGTTATCAGCATTCATGACACCCTTATCACAGCCAGCTTCATTGAGCTATAAAATAGTACCTATAAGGGGCGCTGCTGTGTTAAAAATAAAGTAATCAATTTAAGTATAAAATATCTAAATATTTACGGATTAATAAATCGCTACTTAAAAGTAAAATAAGAACGAATAGTGTACACATATTTTAGTATGGAATTTTCAAATGACGATTATTATAGGCCAGTAAAACTAGGCAGTCGCCCTGGAACAAATTCGCTACAAGCTAATTTTAGCGGCATTGTATTCCCAAGGGGGATATCAACATAAGGGGTGCACCCCAAATTAAGTTTTTTTCAAGAAAAAAGAAAAATTTTGAAGATATTTTTTTGTAGAACACAAAATTTCCAATAGATTAGAATTTGCATTCACACTTTATTATTTAAGGTTTAGATAATATTTAAGGGTTAGATGTATAAAGACTTAAATATGTAAATATTTACAATCTCTAAGATACAGTACCTACTAGCCTAGGAGACTTAACGAAATCAGCCAAAACAATTCGTGTAGTCTTGAAAATTGGTATAGTTACTCATTGTCCTGATAAACATACTTAAAGTCCCCGAGGGTGGGGAGTGAACCGGCGGTGGGGGAGGGGGTGACAGGTCCCTTTTTTGATGAGGTATGAGGAAAACTAAGAAAGCAGCTTTATATGATGTTCTACCCAATACCGACATCACTATTGATCTCAAAAATAGTATAATGGTCATAGATGGTGGGTCTCTTCTGCACCGTACCTAGTGCAGATTTCACTATGGACCCCATTCCACAGTCGTGTTTGATGGCTACGATGATACAAGTAATAGTACGAAGACATTTAAACAAAAACGAAAAGGGGTAGCGAAATGGTCTATTGATATAAATTTCGGTCTGACTATGAAACTTGCTGTTCAACAGGAGCATTTTCTGTCAAGTGCAGAAAATAAGTGCCAACTTATTAAACTACTTATAACAGATAAAATACAGGCTGATTAAATTGGAACAAAAGTGGATCTAAGCGATTCTAACTGTACTATTATTATAAGACCTGCATTTGAGAAAGCTACAAGCAATTCTGTGACTGCTGTTGTTTGAGAAGATGTGGATCTAATACTCCTTTTAATGGCTCTGTCATCATCAGCGAAGGAAATATTGTTTGTCAAGCCGGAAAGAGGAAAAATGGAAGCCAGAATATTTTCTTCCCAAGAACCACAAAAACTTTAATTTTATTCTTCCATTATTTTCCTTCATAGTTTCAATGGTTGGGATACCTGAGACATTTTCAGGAACAGCAAAGCTTTATTTTTTAAGCTCTGAACAAAATTTATTAACAAAGGAAATAGCAGCCATCTTCTATGACCCTACATCAACTCAAGATGGTATAGTAGAATCAGGATAAAGTTGTTTTTGATAATATACCGTGCGCCTTCTTGAGACTGATCTAAACAGCCATTGATACTATTTTTTTTTAAATCCAATTCCAAGCTTAAACCGGATCTTTCTTCGCTGCCACCTACCAAAGGGTCAGCGAAATATCACTCCTTTAGAGTGAACGATCAAGTACAAGAGTGTCTTAGGACTCAACTGCCTCCTGAAATATGGGGTTGGAAGCTAGGAGTGACTGGAAACCTGGAGCCAATCACGACTTTGTACCCTTCCGCACCTGACCTGAAGGAGGAGGAGGAGGAGGAGAAGAAGAAATAAGACTATTTTTGCATTCTTATCCTCTCCTCCCTGCTTCCTAAACCAAATTCCAAAATTTTGAGTTAACCTCATCTTTAAAAAAAATATGGTTGCATCGCTGCTTGAGAAAATATGAAGGGACGGATATATATTTGAACAAAAAAGTTCCAGTAAACAATATATTTATTGAAAAAATACTAAATAACGAAAGCTAAACCACTTGCTTAGAATGCGGATATTATGAAATAAATATTGATAAAAACTAACATTCATCCTATTCAAGAAAACACAAATCTGTCGCATTTGGACAGGTCCCTTTGGACACAATAAATACAACTTGCTACGCAATTAAAATTCATATTTTTTTGAAAATTGGTTTTGGGGTTATTATTATAATAAGCTTGTAGAGATTTTTTTGAAATCAGGTAAAAACGACTAGTTTAATTAAGACTTATATTGTATTATTACATTACAAGATATTTTGTCAAATATCTAACCACAGAACATGAGAATATATATGACTGAAGAAGGTATAGATAAAAAATAACCAAAAATTCAATTAAATGGATAGTCAACCATGAACCGGGTTTGGAATATCAAACAAAGATGCTTCAGGCACTAACATACTTCGTGAAATACCAATATGAAGCTGAACGTGCAAAAATTGTAATTATTTGCAAGTATGGGATTCGAGAAACCGTTGGGCTCAGATAAATGAACTGAAGCATACAGAAGTATTAAAATACTTCCTCTGCGCGGTTTAACTACCGGTGGTAATTCGACTCCCCCATAATAAATAGCTTCTGAAATAGTAAGACTTCCTTAGAATCTCGCTTAAAATGTTTATCATTATTTTAAGTAGTTTGCTACATACAGTAGGCCATAATGAAATATATTTTCTCAATGGCTTTATTGTGGAAGTTTGATGTATGACAGATTTTAGCTCTTGCATTCCAAACAGATTCCAATACGTTCATACAAAGTCAAATAGAAAACAAACTGGACTCAGGAACCAATTAGTTTTATACAACAAAACATCCACTAGGAGAAAGACATTATAACAGAAGTTATATTGAATTCACGTCTGGTGCTAGCCAATCGAAATGAATAATTAACGTTGAATAAATTTAATGTATTTAAATTTTAAATCAAAGATACCCAATTTTTGAACCACATAAGTACAGTTACAATTGCTGTTGCTCTTAAATATTCCAACTGGATGTTAACATTCATTGGTCAATTATGTGAGCTAATTTTTAATTATTTATTGCAACTCATAATTAATGCCTTTACCTAGACACTTGTCTTACCAGCACCTTCTTGGGCAAATCCAGCAATTAAAGTAATTTCTTTAATGTTTACTGGCATTGAGAATACCTGTGCACTAAACATAATATTTCTACAATAAAGTGTGCCCTATTCTAAATTTACCTCAAATATGCAAGACACTAATCCAAAATAAACCAGCGCACTAGTCACACCAAAACACCGCAATCAATGCACGATAAACGCACTGTCACAAAGACAAGACAGTGGAAAATCTGTCAAAACGTCAACGCGTTTGGATATGATTCTTGCGGCGATTGTCACATGTTTCGGAGCATCGGATACACGGAGCTGTTGATGCTGCAACTTTAAAATCTAAGGAACATCTGTGTGTGCCCTGTGCGTAGCGCCGCGTCCACGCTATGGGATGTTAAGGCAGTAAGTTGGAATACGTACATAGGCCATAGAGCACACAGCCCTCTAGATCCCCTGCCGTCTGGCCGAGAGAAATCACCCTCAAGCAGCGCCGGAACTTAAGGGTGGCGGGAGCAAAATACAGTTGAAAGAAATATAGTGCCTACATTTTGTTGCTAACGTTAATAGCCGTAGATATTTATACCTTATATTGCCGATAGAAAATAATAAAAAAATAGTGCGGTAATTATCAAAATAATACACAAGGCCTATCAGTTTGGCATCATATGTGATTTTTGCTATTTTTGAGTAAATATTATTTGGTTATTATGAACCACATCAACTTTTTGGTTCAACACACATCAATGAGTGAACACAATATTTAAAGACATATTTCGGAAGTTGCGGGTAAACATATCATGTCATTATTACTGACTGTGGTATTGAAAGGTTTAAAGACAAAACACTCGCAGTCTCAGATCATAAAATGCATATAAGTAAAACTGTAAATATGTTTACCCACATTTAGAATAGGGGAATAAGGTATGTCATACAGGTAATACTAATACTAATAATAATTTTGTCATACCTACATGACTATTATTAAAATAACTCTTGGCGTCTGTAGATAGTGTACAAACGCTGCAGCTTTTGTACACTATCTGTAGTGTAGCTGAAGTTTTCGATAGATTTAGAAAAACTTTATTTGATCTTTTATGAATTAGGTATAAATATGTACTTCTTATAGGATTTAAATTATTTATTTAAATAATTTAAGATTTAAGATATTTAAACAAATATAAAGTCTTATAATAATATACATGCGATTTTCAGGGTTCCAACGGGCTTAACACATGAACTTTTCCGCGTTTTCCTAGTGCATGTCGATGAAAAGAATAAAAATTTGTGTTGTAAAACCCACATACTCTTGGAGTAATCTTTATAATATCAGAGCAAAATTCAAAAGTTTTGTACAAGTGTAAAAATAGGTGAAAATGGAATTTTCCATATAACCGGAAAGCATCCAGCGCGTTTCCTTCCTTTTCTTTTTTGTCTTAAGGTTCACTTTCAAGTTTAAGTTCACTTTCACTCCTCCAAAAAGGTATGCTGTATGAAATCGGAGAAAATAAACTGTTATCATCTGCGTCTAATTTTTGAAAATACAAGGGAACAGGATAATATTTTGGGTGATTATTATACCCAAAGCATGAGCACATGATATAGCATATATATGCCGTAGGCATTCTTGAAACTTCTCAAAAGAATATTCTCGTATGAATACATCATATGAACATATACAGGATTATACTTTATGTACTAGTAATATTCATTTCAACAGCAGTATTTCTGAAATATACTCGTAATTTAAAAACTGATTTTATTAATTTCTAAAAAGAGAACGACCTGTAGAGTTTATGATTATGCTAAGTATTTTCCATGAATAAGATGATAATAGAATATGGCAAATTACTAGAATATGTTGCTGATTATTCCTGAAACATTTAGAACACATTCAAAATTACAGGAATATCCCTAGAATATATTGTATATTTAAATATCTCTCCGGGAACATCTAGTCTTTTCATGAAAATATCCCCTTCATATTCTATGAATATGTTTGTACTATATGGGTATAGCTGCTGCACTGCAAAATAAAATATAAGAATCTAGTATGTAGATAAAATAACCACAAAATATTTTCTGATGATCTCAAGTCATTATGGTCTTATAACGGACGCCCCTGGAACCCTTTTCACCCCACATTAAAAACCAGAGAAGTTTTACCGCCTACTCCTCAGAACCATATGGGAATGGGGAATTAATTTCGTTTTAGTATCAAGCATCGCCAAGCAATATCGAGTTATGACGTAAATAAAAACAGTGTAATTCAAATTAATAAAAAATGTATAGTTAATGATAATGTAATATTATAAATATATGGAAATTTAATTCAGGAGTTATGGTTTTAAGTAAACGGTACATTTTTTATAGTTATCACCCACTTTCGATGCCTTGTTTAAGCTGCGCAAAAAACAAAAACACGTTTCTTTTACTCGTACCACTTATGTAAATTATTCTAAATGGTAAATTATGGGTGTAACTATTAATTATTTTAATATACGGGTAATAAAAATTGTGTAAATAATCATTGCTGAAATTATTTTATATGGTATTTCGATTTAATATACCCGATAAGTCGACAGCTCACGATTCTCAAATTAATTTGTTGCCAATACTAGCTAATAAATTAATTTTTAGTTGAAAGTAGAAAAATATATAGAAGTATCAGATTGTGTATTAATTTAATTGAGGAGTATATTTTATCAAATGTTAGATTTTATTCCTCCGGGATCTATAAGGGACTATTTTCACTAGTCTGAATGAATTTCACTTTTATTAAATAGTAATGCAAAAAATGTAACCATATTCTGGTTCCAGTTAATCTTATTTAAGTTTGCTTCAAAGCAAAATTATCAATTATTTAAATATTTTCATTTATATAATACCTCACTAACGAGGAGGAATTCAGTGGTTTTTTAGTTGGCCTTTTAACCGACTTTATATCTCTAAAAACAAGTAAGATGCCAACAAAGATATCAGAATTCAGGATTCACGACTCACCCTGTATAGATCTACTAATATAATGTTAATTGACAATTTTGAAATATAAAACTGGCGTGTAGCGATACTTTTTATTGTATATTGCAAAATAAAATATATATTCCCATACAATACCTACATATTGATTTTATTATTACAATATTATATAGAATGTAAGATACGAAATCGAAATCATTTTTCTACGCTGTTCAAACAAATGGGGGAGCGACTATATAATAGACTGGGTATTCGAAAAGGGTGTATGATTAAAAATATTCATAACATTATGAGGAAGAAGGCTTTTAACATAAATTTATTATAAGTAATAATAGTGAGCACTGGATGAGGCGCGTGCCATTTATCCATTCCGGAACAGCTGCACATGTAGATATTTACCCTTGTACGAGTAGACCTCATTCTATTTTGTATTTTGCACATTTGGTGCCACATATGTGTCTTAGGAATTTCTGAGTATATCCTGTGAAGTATAAAAATACAGATAGTGGTGAGTAATTATTTGTATTTTTGGAATGACAGTAGAAATTAAAAATAATTAAAATTACTTTATGTTCATACACTAATATTTTTCGCCGTTTTTTAACGCAACCATGTATGGTGGTATAGCGACATATGAGGTTCATAGTAGATGGTTTTGGTATAATAACAACAATTATATAACAAGTTGGCAGTACATTAGAATATTTAAGTATTACCAAAGCAAACAGTTGACATAGTAGGCATTAGGCATACATTTTTCCAGAAGATGTTAAACTTTAAAGTTTAACATCTTCTGCAACAACACATGCCTAATGGTTTTACATATCAATATGTTCAAATAGAAGAAAGATAAATAAAACAAACCTACTGTACTGGTTTGAGTTTTCTATGAGTTTAAGTTCCGTCAAAACTAATGTCACATGAAGTGTCACTGTACGAATCGTAAAGTTTTAATGGTAAATAATTCTAGTATAAACGATCAATAAAATAAATCGTACATCACTTTGTAGATCTTGAAAGAGCTTGTACAACAATACCCTTTTTCAGCTGTCTTGGCATGTATGACGTATACATACAATCGTACGGATCAAATTAATGTGTTATAATACAGCAGTTCTCAGCAGTTTAGGGTTTCGATATTTACACATATAATTAATTTTTTAGATGTTATCGGTTAACATCGACGTTTTTCGTTTTCATCGATGATTAGCTTTATTCCATCGTCGACACGGTCAACACCAAGTACTTCAATCAAGTACAATAGCATTATTTTTAATAAAGCAAGTGAAGTATTTAATATAGAAGTATTATTAGAAAGGAAAAATATATGATAATCATTAAATTTCATCATCATCATCGTCGTCATTACCATAATCCTCAGATCTTGAACCCAAATTAATAAGTAACGGTTCAACCTCATCGTAACGTACTTCACGTTTCCAATCTTTGTTTACAATGTCGTATGCATGTCTAACACAATTTTCCCAAAAATCTGGAGTAATTTGATCCTTTGAGCCTTTTGCCACATCTCTAAAACTTGTTTGCCTCTTTAACCAACTCAATGCTTGATGACCATTGCATGCAATAATTAAAAGTTCAATTTTCAGATCATCTTTGGAAAATATTATACCTTTACAAGAAACTCATTCTTTTAGTCTTGGTTTATTCCAGGAAGCAGTAGGAATTGGCTCTTCCAAGAAACTATTACGGGCCCACATACTTAAAGAAATATGCTGCGTGAGTACGACGACCGACTAGGAAGATTTGTAGGTCGGTTATTTTGATGCCGATACCACAGATTATTATATCACAGCGCACAGAACAATAATTTTACTAGATTTTTTTAAATCTGGCGCCCTCAACAAATCTATTTAGCAAACATTCACTACTCTCAAAGGTTTTAAACCACTTTAATAATAAAGACAAACCAAAATCTCACTTCACTGTTAACAACATATTTTATAACCCAACAAAACCATAGATTACATAGAACAAAACAAAGCAAGCCTATCTAGGACAGTAAGTCATGCCAACTTAAAACAAAAAAAAACCATATCGACATCAAAATGTGAGAATTTTGCATCTCCTTTTATATTACACTTAGAGGAATGCACAGTGTGTCTAACAACAGTATATTTTCTTTAAGTATGTGAGTAGGACGCATTATCACCACTGCCAGATTTGATATCAATTTTTCCGTGAACAATTTCTTAAAAGAATTTTTATCCATTGAATCGTGGTAGTTCGCCGACTTTGACTTCGTAGAAAAAAGTCATGAAGCATTTTGTATGAATCCAGGGCTAGTTCCAGTATGTAGCACAACAAAACGCTTACCATTTCCTGTGTTTTACAACTTTTTATACTGTTGTCTTGCCACGTTCTTTGAAATCCTCCTTTCGCAAAAATCCATGTTTCATCAAGATACACAAATTGTGTCGGATATCCGTTTATAATTTCGTTAGATATCCCCTCATATTCTCGTAAAAAAACTTTTCTCTTACTTGCGATGCGAGGTTGCTCTCACAAAAGAAATGTTTGTTATTTTCCTCTGTAAAAGAAAAGCCAATATTCTTTAAAATACGATGCAGACCGAAACATCTAAGATAGTCTTTTGCCTCATAATTTCATTAACTATTTTAATTGTAATATATTTTTTCCCTTCTTGCATAGTATACACAATATTACGAATTTCTGATTTAGCTCCATCATGAAAATCATTTGTTTTCAACTTACGTCTGTTCCGTGTTTTCCCTGGAGCAATAAGAGGTTTACCAGATGTAGACTCTTCCTATATAGGGTTATGCTTCTTAAACTTATTTTTAAGGCATCAGCAACTCTCTGATAGACGGAAGATTAGCGAAGCAAAGGTCCATTATTTTCTTTTTCGCTATTGAAGTATTATAGGAGGCATATTACGAATTGCCAGCTCTGTTTTTCAATAGTACAGTTAGACATTATTGAAAATATATTAATATGTAGAACTGTCAATGTGACTTTAAATTATTTGACTTTTAAAATAATAAATGTTTTTGCAAATATTATTACTGACACTGTTTCCGAAAAATCTAAGTAAGGCATGCATTAGGGCTTAACATGGTTGAAATTGCATTGTACTCTATGAGACGTCAGTCGTTTATTGCATCAATATAAGTATCGTGCTGATGCTCCTAGAAATTGACCAAAAATAACAAATATAACGCGTAAATTGATGCACACACGGAAAGATGAAAAAAATAGTAGGAAAACATTACCTATAAATTTTAGAGTGCTTAAAAAGTGTTCTAATCGTTTTTGCCTACAAGAAATTATAATATACATGACGAAATTTGTGCGGTTCTATTTTATCTACATAAACTACTCACTTAAGGAAAATGAAAAGAACTTGAATTATTGAAAGGAAAATTATTGTTTATCGAATAAATACTAAATAAACAAGTTTTTCTTATACTTTCGGCAACGAGAAAATAACATGTACAAATGTCATTGGTTTCCATAATGTTGGCAGAATCCTATTAATAATTAACATTCTTTTACCGAGACGTATGCACATATACATTTAATTTCAGACACATCTGAAATATTAATTACTGTAAACAATCACGTATTGTTTTTTGAAATGGCGCGACGGGAGACATTCCACAGATGTAATTATTATAATATTGTCCTTGTTCGAACACTTACTAAACTACAAAGAGTATACTGTTTATGGACGTAATTGTCTTAACAGTAAAACAAAAACTGTCTGCATGTCCAGGGACCGATGAGAGACATAAACATAATTAACTCGTTTTATCCATATGCGATAAAATCCAATTTCCTGTAGGGGGGTGGGTGAGAAAAATAAAATTTGTAAATATTTTAGGAACTGAAAATAGAACGCATATGGTGATTTTTTCCTTCATCTAAAAAGAGTCGCATGTTGTTATGTTACCACGGCACTGTTTTGTTTATTTTCTTTGGAGAAGAAATAGAATTGGAGAAATGATGGTGATAATATTTGTAAAGGTTGCACAACCAAGGCAGTAATGTTTAAAGTTTGCTGAATACATTTATTTATAGAACGGAAGTTTGTACAGAAAACAAATATCCACATATACACAATATGGCATATTATATTGTTTATTGAACGTTTTGTGGTTAATAGCTCTCCAGGCATATTTAAGTCAGGTTTATTTATAGTATCATCATTGCCAAAAACGGCAAAAAATGCGTTAGGTATTATAAAATATTAATGCAAGAAAATATCTAGGTGAATACCTATTATAAAATCAATATTTCTCTTGGCGAAAAAAAAAATGTAAATATCACAACAAATATGTATTCCACCCTTCACAGAAAATGCCAGTTTACATTTTTTTCTCTAATATGGAAAATAGGGTATTACATGTATTACGGTAAAATATTGCTAGGCAAAACTTTATTGGAATCTTTTCCTATTAAGAGATATTTAAGCCTTACAAAGTTTTGTTTTATTGGCATAGGTATTTAATTGAAATAAAACAAAGATTATGAATTTTAAAATATTATAAACAAAAACATGTCGCAGATAAAAAATATTTGTTTCTTTGAAGAGTCGAATCAGTAGTAATCGTATTTTCTTCTTATGAATTATTTTAATATATATTTTTTATGATATTAAGATTACACTGTCGTAAAACCGCTTAGAAATCTTAATCCTCCTCAGGCCAGTATTCGTTCAGGGTGTTTCGGTACCTATTTAAAACTATACCTCAAAGTTTTTAGAGTTTTCATTACATGTAAGAATAAATTGTGTCACAAGATATTAATTTTTTATTTTCATGTTATAATCATATCCGTCGACGGTGGAAACGTCAGACTATGAAATGTTGGAGAATTACACGTGTAGCTTGTAATCACATCATAATTTAAAACTATAGATATTCAGTTATTCCAGGTTTTGCTACAAAGAAAAAGTTAAATCTATCTTTTTACGATCAAGAATTTTTTAACCTAATTGCACTGTACCTTGCCCTGCTAAGATCTTAAAAGATTACAATAGGGCATTTGCCAGCTTCCAAATATTTTCGTAAAACTAATCTATGGCTGCGGTTGTTGACTTTTAATGCGAAATATATGCTGATTTTCTGTCAAAGTCTGATATTTATTTAGATAATTCAATAACAGATCCATAAACATGTTAGAAATTGCAAAGAGCATCATCGTCACCAGTCAATAAAGTTAAGAATTTTTCATTATTGGACTCATTATTAGAAGGGTGCATTACTTAATGTTGATATTGATTGACAATATTTTTTTGAATATTTATATAAGAAGAGTCAGTAAAGAGTGAACTTGTAGGTTCTTCATACAACCTTCCATGCATCTTAATTCACTGGAATATTATGATGGATTTTGCTTCGGTTACATAATTCGGACATTACTTTCCAAGCGGCCCGGGTTTAAATTTCGGAATTAATAATTGGGTCAATAGGTTGGATTATTTCAAAATTTTAATGTAATTTGGATGCATATATCTTCTGCATAATATGGCATATCAAAATACGGTTTTCAGGACGTTTCCGGAAATTTCATTGTTAATAAATGGCCTGAATATCACATATCATAAAAATATCGTTCATTTTAATTATACAGGCACACAGCTTATTTAAATTTACAGACTTTTTGTGACACATGCTTATTAAATGTTTTCCCAGGCACCCTGTATAAGAAATGTCAATTCTAGCTACTGAGGCAGTTAAAGGCATGCAAACTTACTTAAAAATAAGAAAAAAGTCCATTACGTACTTTTTTTTGAAACAGTAAGATGCATTTAAAAAACATCTAATTTCAATAAAACTCGAAACTCGAAACCGGATATTCGAAAACAAGCGACAAGTCAAAAAACGCCCACATTCGATTTTTCGAATTGGTCCATAGGCTACCCTGCTATAAAAATTTTATCTCGATTTCTATTTTCCTAAATTCTAGGTAAGAATGAAATTTTGATTTTTTATAGAGGTTAGAAAATATTACTTTTCTGAACACGGTAGAAACATGATATTCAGGCTATTTATTACCAATGAAATTTCCAAAAGGTCCTGAAAACCGTATTTTGATATTCCATGTTATTCAGAAGATATCCAAAATTACATTAAAAGCAGTGTAGTATCAATTTAAAAGCGGATAAAATCACAATAACGACACTTAAAAGAAGCACACTACAATAAAACATAAAACAATATGCTTATACTTCTACATTCCTCCATTACGCTTTTATTTTTTTTATTACGACACACACATGTGTCGGTAACTCACCCGTTGTTTTTAGTCTCTCAATTAAGTTTTTACTGAAGGAACTTTCGGTGTTAGTTCAAATCCTGAGGGGGTTACACAATATTGGCAGGAACAACTTACACTAGCACTCAATAAAAACGGTTTTCATTCATTCGCAGTAAACGTCGGTATTGTTTATCGTCGACATGTTGCACCCAGGTCCTTACACTACCGCACATTTAGTAGTCTGGCCCAATGAATTTTCAGAGTTTAGATTCCACCACGGAAAATATAACAATCATTGTAACATTTTTCGGCAGTCTGAACGCCAAGCTTTTACTTGTAGTCAGAAACTTCACGTGAATATTAGTATTGAAAATGCAAAATATTTAATGAAATATTATGTTTACTATTTTAGAAAATAATTAAAATGTCCCTTGTGCAGCTTACAGTTGACCGTATTTGACCGAATGTAGAAACTGGTATTGTCACACATTAAAAAAATTTAAAATATTACCTAACCCTAACCTAAGATAAAAAAATCACATGCTTAGCAGCAGAGCTATTAGTTTCTATAACGGAGATATTATTATACCTGAGCATGAACTTTCAAACTCTTTTGCTAAATCATTGACAGACCTAGCCTATAGTTGATGAAAATCCCTGTCTATTTGTAACAATAAACAACTAAAATCTTACAAAACTAATAGTTATATAGGCCAGTAGGCTTAAAATTCAATTAGGAAATAATTGCTACAACAGGTTTTATTGTTTTAATGGCTTTATTTGTTGATTATGCTTTATATGTATGACTATCCTGCCGAGGGGAAAAACCTAGGATAGTCTAATTGGGCAACAAATGAAGCAATTAAATCAATAAAACCTTTTGTAGCAATTGTTTCCAATTCGTCTTTTTTTTTTGTTTTACTGGCCTTTCATAATATTTTTGAAGTGAATACTGAGATAAAGGATTTGACAGATATGACGGAGAGAGAGAAATAGAGATATCGAATGCAGCTTTGACTTGGGCAACGATCTCCCACAAGTGTTCTAAAGCGGAAAGCAATTTTAATATAATGAAAAACAGAGATAGCGAATGCAGCTTTGACTTGGGGAACGATTCCCACAAATGTTTTAAAGCGG
>CAXKVY010001847.1:0-29380 GCA_964058915.1 Tetropium fuscum | reverse complement strand
ACAATTTACTATTAGAAACATCTGATATTGTTATCCTAACAGAAACCTGGCTAACTTGTGAGTTTTATGATAGTGAAATTTTCTACGATGAATATAACGTATACCGGAAATACAGAAATGTACATGATACAGGTAAGGTACGTGAAAGTGGTGTCTTAATTGCAATAGTTAAAAAATATGAAGCGTCTACTATAACTTCGGAAACTTATGTAGAAACGTTATTCGTTAAAGTAGACATATTAGGCAATAACTTTGTACTTAATCCAACCTATATAGAACCTCATTCCAACACTCAATGTTATAAAGATTATGTTATAAAGAAAATGTATCACATATTTATTTAAATACCTTTAAAGCTAAACGTGCTGAATAAAAAATAAAAATAAACAAGGCATATGCAGAGTATATTCAGAACGTAGAGGCAAATATATGCAATGAGACGAATAATTTTTGGAATTTTGTTAAATCTAAAAAACAGAGGAATAATTCGGGGAACCATTTTGAAATGAATATTCATCAATATAATTTTGTTGATTATGTTGATGAATATTGATTATTTTTCAACATAATTTTATGTTTGAAACACATATAAAGTAATAACTAATCAGGCGCACAATTTCTTAGGATTTATTAAACATATTTAGTACGACTTTAAAAATATTGAAACAATTAAATCTCTTTATAACCCTCATCCGGAGTCGCTTGGAATACGGTCCAGTTATATGGTGTCACCTAACGCAAACTTTAAAACACAAAATAAAAACCGTACAGAACAAATTTATCAAGTATATTTACTTCAAAAATATAATATTAACCCGGGCTACGTTCATTATGACCCAATTCGTACAGATCTGCAAGTACCACATCTTAATGGCAGAAGAGTTACACATATAGCATAAGAGAACATATCTATGTTCCTCTACAAATTAATAAATGATATATTGGACAGTCCTTACCTGCTATCTAAATTAAACTTTTTTGTTCCGGACCACAGATTACGTCCAAAACTTACTGTGTTTAAAATAAATAGAACTTATTCATTGTTGAATAGTATAACTTACAATATGTATAACTTACAATCAACTGCAAGAGAAAAGAACGTTAAGGATACTATAGTGTTTTCGTTTGATATACAAACCAGAGCAAAAAATTGTGCGACATTTTTCAAAGAAAACCGGCAATGAACAAGCCGGCGATTTACAGGCTTTCCTGCTCAGTGGCGTATCATCATGCGCAACCAAGGTGAAGTGACTTCAAAAGATGTCTTATTCCGTCATATTCATATATGTGCAAAACTCTAAGCCCTAAAATCATTTTGTTCTGAATGTATGTAAAATATATTCAAAAAATTTTGCAAGCTGCGTGTGCAACTTAGTGCTCAATTTAGCCAATGACAATTTAAAATAAAATAAAGAAATTAAATTGCTATTAAAGAAAATAAATTGCTATTGCCCAAGGACTACGGGGAGGTAAAAGCGCCCCTTGCCAGGATAGAACGTGGTTAGGTTACTTATTATTAGTAGAGGTAAGACTGTTATAAAAAATTTATAGCAAATTAATTCACCAATTTGCGGCATTTGTTATTATTTGCACATATAATTACACTCACCGTCACTTTTCAATTTTGCACTTTTTTCACTGACAATTTTCACTGTCACTTAGTACCACTCTTCATAAAAACTCACATCAGAAATTCATATCACTATTCACTATCTGAAAATAAGTCACTTTCACTACTGTCTTCATTTACATTTATTATGACTGGTTTAACGGGAGTATCCGGAGTACCTATCTATCATAATATCGAGATCCCATATTGTTGATTCCACCTTCTTCACATGGTCTATACATTTTATCCAGTTGGCCGCATGTACTTCTCTGATTGCACCATTTAGAAGTTTTTTCAAATCAGCTAACTTAAATGTTGTATTTTCCCTAGCAACTTGTGGTCAGTGCCACCAATTCAGCATTAAGGAGTGAATTAGCGTAATCAATGTTTCTTTCGTCCAGCCAGTCTTTAATTTGTCCTTTCCGCCAGGCAGTTGTAGGCAGCTGTTCTGTTCTACGAGAATGATAAGAAGCATTATCCATCACTGTAACAGATCCAGGTTGTAATTTGTCCAGAATTCCTTGGTACCAATCCTCGAAAACGGTGGAATTCATTTCTTAATGGTAATCGCCTGTGTTCTTGGATTCGAAGGTTAAAAGACCGGCCTTTGCAAAACCACATTCACTACCAATATGCACTATTAAACGACGTCCTTTTCTAGTGGGTATCTTCAAGCCTGTAGACCATCCTTTCATAAATGCCTGACTAGAGCCCTTTACATTTTTATCTCGCCACACTTTTGACACACCGTATCCTTCATCGTATCGTTCAAGGACACAAGAAGTCATCGAACACCTACAGCTGCCACTGAGACAATAACCAAAAAATATCCGCTAATACAACCCGCGAAATTATACCCATATACCTACGTGCGCCACCACCCTATAGATATCTTTCAGGCGTTACCAACAGATGAACCGTTCGCTCTGAAAAAATAAAAACAAATACACTTGCAGTTCGCATCCATTTGCAATTTGTTTTTGATATATTATAAATTAAATTGAGTTAACATTATTGTTTTTTTTATTTTATTGCCTATATTAGGATAATTGCGCGCGCCACTGAGCACCGCATTCCATTAGTTTGCATATCAAACGAAAGCACTATAGCCAGCACATATTTAAAATGGAAATAAGGAAATATTTTAGTAACGCGAACCCCCTATAGTTTTCGAGAAAGAACAATGTATTACGTATGTGGTTATTTTATTTTTAGTATATGTAATGTATACTATGTATACTGTGGTGTATGTTAATATTTAACACTTGTATATTTATACACACATATATGTAACTCAATTGTATCAATTATATATATATATATATATATATATATATATATATATATATATATATATATATATATATATATATATATATATATATATATATATATATATATATATATATATATATATATATATATATATATATATATATATATATATATATATATATATATATATATATATATATATATATATATATATATATATATATATATATATATATATATATATATATATATATATATATATATATATATATATATATATATATATATATATATATATTTATCTTCTAATTTCTTTGCTATCTTTATATATTTTTTTTGGAGGGTTTATCTTGGGATAGTAGCAATAAAACGACTGATTAGGTTACTTGACGTTTCGGTCCCTTTCTTGGGCCTTTTTCAAAAGAGTATTTTATTTTGTGACATATTTGACACAGGTAAATATGACAGTTTTAATTAATTTTTAAGGTTACTAGACTGTTCGATTAGTATCATAGGGAAGAACAGCCAAGAAACCCTACGAACTTAAGCTATTTTATATTTCATTATTATTCTAATTTTGGTTATGTTAATATTATGTAGATGTATATTTATAGTAAGTAGGTATGTATGTACGTATATAAGTTTATATATAGAGAGAATGTTTTTTGTTAATTTATTTAATACTTTTATATTAACAGATTGTAGATTGTAGAAAGATGTTCTGTATCTTTCTTGTTATTACATGCATTAGGATTTTTTTGAATATAAATTGATTCCATTATTAGGCGTGTTTTATAATTTTGTTCTTTATTAATAACTTTAGTATTTTCGTAGTTAAATTGATGACCTGTTTCATTAGAATGTTTTTTTAGAGCTGTAATATTAGCTGAATATTTGTGACCTTTTAAACGTTCTTCAAGGAGTTGCATTGTTTGACCAATGTAGACTTCATCACATTGTTTACATGGAATTTCATATATACAGTGTGTAGTTTTTTCAAGTGGATTTTTATCTTTTAATGGTGTGTAAAGGAATTTTAAGTTGTTTGTAGTTTTGTGTGCTGTGTGAATATCATATGTTTTTAAAATGTTTGAAATATTTTCTGATAGTTGTGGTATATATGGTAAGGCAATATATGTTTTACGAGTATTAGTTGTATTGATTAGTGGTGGTGGAGAATTGTAGTATTTGTGAATTCGGTTTTTGAAAATTTTGTTGATAGTTAGGTAGTTTTGGTAGACCATAAAATTTAGGGGGAAGAGAATTATTAATTTTTAAAGTATTAGCTATATCTTTTGTGATATATTTTTTAGTTTCCCATTATATAAAGGACTCTTGGACATTCAAAACATTTATCGATACAATAAAATTGAATAACCAAGAAAAACTTTTCTCTTTAGATATAATTTCACTATATACCAATATACCAATAGACCTGGCAAAAAATATAACAAATAAACGTTGGAACGAAATAAAAAATTATACTTCTTTACCAATAGAAGAGTTCTTATATGCCTTAGAACTCACATTAAATTGCACATTTTTTCAATGCAATAATACATATTACAAACAAACATATGGCTGTGCAATGGGTTCACCAATATCCAGTACAATCGCAGAATTAGTACTAGAAGATTTAGAGAAAACCATAATTCCAACATTAAACTATAAAATACCATTTTTCAAACGTTATGTTGATGATTGCATAACTGCATTTCCAACTGAACATAAAAATTATATCCTAAATAAATTTAATAGTTACCATCCAAAAATACAATTTACAATTGAAAACGAATCAGAAAATACAATAAATTTCTTAGACTTAACTCTTATAAATAATAAAACTGAAATATTAACAAAATGGAATACAAAAACAACATGGTCTGGTAGATATACCAATTTCTACTCAAAAAACCCTTACAACCATAAAAAAACTGTAATAATTGGTATTGCAGACAGATCAATAAAACTAACGTCTTCCATTTTTAGAAAAGAATGCATAGAAAAAGCAAAAAACGTTTTAATAAATAATAACTATCCTTTTTCTCTAATCAACAAAATTTTCAAAAACCGAATTCACAAATACTACAATTCTCCACCACCACTAATCAATACAACTAATACTCGTAAAACATATATTGCCTTACCATATATACCACAACTATCAGAAAATATTTCAAACATTTTAAAAACATATGATATTCACACAGCACACAAAACTACAAACAACTTAAAATTCCTTTACACACCATTAAAAGATAAAAATCCACTTGAAAAAACTACACACTGTATATATGAAATTCCATGTAAACAATGTGATGAAGTCTACATTGGTCAAACAATGCAACTCCTTGAAGAACGTTTAAAAGGTCACAAATATTCAGCTAATATTACAGCTCTAAAAAAACATTCTAATGAAACAGGTCATCAATTTAACTACGAAAATACTAAAGTTATTAATAAAGAACAAAATTATAAAACACGCCTAATAATGGAATCAATTTATATTCAAAAAAATCCTAATGCATGTAATAACAAGAAAGATACAGAACATCTTTCTACAATCTACAATCTGTTAATATAAAAGTATTAAATAAATTAACAAAAAACATTCTCTCTATATATAAACTTATATACGTACATACATACCTACTTACTATAAATATACATCTACATAATATTAACATAACCAAAATTAGAATAATAATGAAATATAAAATAGCTTAAGTTCGTAGGGTTTCTTGGCTGTTCTTCCCTATGATACTAATCGAACAGTCTAGTAACCTTAAAAATTAATTAAAACTGTCATATTTACCTGTGTCAAATATGTCACAAAATAAAATACTCTTTTGAAAAAGGCCCAAGAAAGGGACCGAAACGTCAAGTAACCTAATCAGTCGTTTTATTGCTACTATCCCAAGATAAACCCTCCAAAAAAAATATATAAAGATAGCAAAGAAATTAGAAGATAAATATATATATATATATATATATATATATATATATATATATATATATATATATATATATATATATATATATATATATATATATATATATATATATATATATATATATATATATATATATATATATATATATATATATATATATATATATATATATATATATATATATATATATATATATATATATATGTATGTATATATGTATGTATGTATAAATGTAAGAAACATCTAACTAGGCGTACAACCTGTTTGTTTCTCAAATAAAATTAAATAAATATGTTAACTAATTCCCCTCAACAGGAATTACAAAATAGACGAAGACCTCGTGTACGAATACATATAAACTTAGACGCTGATTTTATGTAGGCAAAGTGTATAATATTACAGTAATGGAGCAGAATTGAATATAGCGGAAGTTTTCCCACTCATTATAAGGACTGCAATATCTGATGTTCTTGTAGTATCGTCACTATATACCATCGGTAGATGAGGTGCTGAGAAATAAATTATTCTGCTTATATGTGCAAGCATAATGAATTCACATTGAATAATTCATCTGATAATGAGCGGTATCTGTTACTACAGCGCGAAATGTTTCGGGTTATTAAGGATAATATATATAAGCTATTGATGGATACAATGTACCTACCGTGTACATTCAATTTTATTTGAATGTCATTATAAATAGTTTGTTGAAAATTCGGAGCATTGGATAATAACAAGAAATATAGTAAGTCTGCATAGGAGACGTCACGAATCACGGCGAGTGATGCAATATCTGAATATACACCGCGCGTCAATGGAAGGGGTATATTCAATTTTATATTTCTAGATATAATTCTAGTTGATGATATTATAATTTCCTTTTTTTTACAATCATTCGTTTACTGTATTGCATCAATTTCAGGCGATTTTATTACAGTACGTCGAAAAACAGGAATATTTGATAACAGAATATGGCAAGAAACGAGAATATTTTTTTTATTGATAATCGTTTTTTTAAAACTTAATCAACAATTAAGCAGTAACGAATACACCAACATGGTCAGAAACCCTCAAGATGGAAGAACTTAGCAAGAAGTAGCCCGTAGTTTAATGTATCACATTGTGTTATGAGCAGACCTGTGCACGTGGAAGTGCAAACAAACCTCACGGGGGTGGAAAACCGACAACTACAGCAGCTAGAGCAGATCGTTATGTGGTAACAACTGCAAAGAGAAATCGTACTATGAATGCATCATGCTTTACAATTCGAACAAGGCTTCCCGAATAGGGATTAATGCGTTCGAAATTTACACTGAATAAGTTAACAAATATTTTTATGAATTATTATATACACTTTTTTTTTAATAAAACAAAGTAATACAAATAGTAATTCAGTTTAATTGAAGCAATAAATTTAATATACTTATTAATGTCCTCAGTTATCCATTTCTTCAACTTCTTCTCCAGATTTTTCTCCAGACAGACGGACGGACAATTTAAAAGTTGCGAAAAATTATATGACAAACACAATGGTTTCACTCTGTGCGCTGATGTTTTGCAATATATTAACACGTTCACGAACACGTGGTAGTGGTTGTGCCTATGCGTCATATATGTATTTTCACTATGAATAGTAATAACGAAGGTGAAACAGTATAGTTTGTAACATCGAAATATGAAACATAAAAACCCGAGCAAAAAAACCCTCATTGCCGCCGTGCTCCCGCATTTTTAACAGCGTTTTCAAGTATAACCGATTTCCAGGAATTTAAGGAAATGCAAATGACTTTATATACTGGCTCATCACATTATGACATTATCATGTAGTATAACAAAATATTGATCACACTATATACCTTTCGTCATATCATAAAACAATTCGATGGTGAATGTAATGCAGAATAAGAATGTTTTCCATTCAAATATTACGGATCCATTTTACACGTTCCTCGGCCTTGTCACATAATGGCATAATTGCCATTCATTTAGATGTCTAATACCCTAATACCATCGAACGTTTGGTGGTAAAGTGGGGTCAACAATAATTCTTGAAATAGAGGGTCCGCCAATAAGCGCGCTCGATCTTTAAAATGAAATAAAGCAAGTTGTGTGAGAGGTATAAATGAAATTTATTTTTTGTTTGAAAGAGTATTCGAAGGCATTATGTATGGAAAATAATATCGGTCAAATGTCCACCTCGGCTTCGCTGGGTGGCGCGCATACGAGAAGTCCAATTTTCAATGACTCTGGCGCACAAATCGGGCTGTATTTCATCGATGGCGTGGCGTATGTTGACTTTGAGGGCATCAGTGTTTTGTGGTTGGTTTGCGTAGACCTGTGATTTAAGAAAACCCCACAAGAAATAGTCTAGTGGGGTTAAATCGCACGATCTCGGTGGCCAGTTGATGTCGCCTCCGCGCGAGATAACCATTCCTCCGAAGCGCTCGTGCAGAAGATCCATTGTGGCGCGCGCTGTGTGGCTCGTAGCGCCGTCCTGCTGAAACCACATATCCTCGACATCCATATTGTCGATTTCATGCCAGAAAAAGTTCGTTATCATGGATCTGTATCGTTCGCCGTTTACCGTGATGGACACACCATCGTCGTTCTCGAAGAAATACGGCCCGATGATGCCTCCGGCCCAAAATCCACACCAAACAGTTACCTTTGCTGGGTGCATTGCGACCTGGTGGACCTCCTGTGGATTGTTCTCGGCCCAATAACGGCAATTCTGCTTGTTGACATTCCCATTTAACCAAAAATGTGCCTCATCGCTGAAGATGATTTTGCGACCAAAATCGGGGTCGACTTCCAACTGCTCTAAAGCCCAATCAGCGAAGATACGGCGCTGTCTATGGTCGTTTATTTTGAGCTCTTGTGTCAGCTGGATCTTGTACGGATGCATGCCCAAATCCAGATGCAAGATTCGGCGAAGTGATGTTTCCGAAAGGCGGAGTTCCTGTGCGCGACGTGAAATTGACTGTCGCGGATTTTCACGCACACTATCGCGCACAGCGGCGACATTCTGGGCAGATCGGACGTTTCGACGACGCGTCGGTGTTGGCTGATTGTTCACCGAACCGGTTGCCTCGAATTTGTTAATCAAACGACGGATAGTCGACTCAGCAGGACGATTAATTGCACCGTAAAATTGGCGGAGCGCGCGGAACGTTGCTCGAACCGATGAATGATTTTCGTAATAAGTTTTAACGATTTGCACATGTTGCTCGCGGCTGAATTGGTTCATGGTGATTTGTGAAGATACACTGAATAATAACAACTACGTTTGCCAACTCTACCACAAACAACATGGCCGCCATGAGCTGTCAAAGATCGAGCGTCCCTATTGGCGGACCCTTTAGAAGTAATAGTTATTCTTTAATTTAGTGTATTATTTTGATGAGTTTTGTATTAAAATTGATTACTTATTAGTATTCTATCAAAACAAACTTGTTAAATGAAAGCGCCTCTAGAGTGATTATTTTAGCTTGCTGTAAGAAAAGTTATACTGCCCCGATCTCCCATTGCGGCATTTGTGGGTATTCTTTGAAAATTTTTTATGTCTCATATTCGAATGTTACAAACAGTACTTTGATATTTGCCGGTTCTTGGAGTCATAAATAAGCTGAGTGTTGGCCAAAAAAACAAAAGATTAGGTATATAAATCAGATGTTACATAATACAAAAATAAATTACACAATTTTTTTTGTACAATTTTAGACAATTTATAAACTTTGTAGCGACAAATGCGTGTATTTGTTAGGACGGCTATAGACGTCATAAAATTGAGATGCTACACATACAGTGGCCTAAATGTCCATAGACGTCGCTGTCCGTGAACGTGTTAACATTCACCCGGTCAAATGCCATTTACTCTTTCGTAGCGAATAGTTAAAAATAGTACATTATATACTTACTACATGGGAGGAATACCAGCTAAATACGTTGAAAGGGAATGAAAAAAGGAA
Organism: Tetropium fuscum; assembly: GCA_964058915.1. NCBI lineage: Eukaryota > Metazoa > Arthropoda > Insecta > Coleoptera > Cerambycidae > Tetropium > Tetropium fuscum. The sequence goes on along the minus strand of CAXKVY010001847.1, from coordinate 19,574 downwards.
CTTAATATGATCACACACTATATTATGTATATTTTATTTCAAATAAGTAACTGAATGGAAGCTGTTCAAGTTGGTATCCTTTTCGGTTCATTCTGTATACCCCTGTATCATTGTACGGATAAATGCATTACCTCTACATACGCTCCATCACTCATTAATATTTGAAAAAATCATTACTGTTCTTTACAATCCCAACTTCGTATGACGATGATGAAGTGTTTCGCATGTCATTGGTTTTCGTGATAGGTAGGTGATGATTTTGAGAGCTGTCATTAAAAATAAGGAAGTTGCCGCCTTTCGACATATATAGGGCTTTATTTTCATCAAATAGAGTACATCTGAAAACATGTTATATTTATGTTTAACATATGTATGCAGTTACTTTCGACTTACCTGTACTTTCTGTATAGGTAAACCGTCTAATAGACCACTCAGCAATACACCCTGTATATGGAATGACACCCGGGAAATTTCCAGATTGCCCTTGCCACCCTGGTTGCGACATATGCAAGCTGTGCAGACCGGAATAATAAACAAGGGTAGGGAACTGCTCTAAAAATGTCTGTTCGTTTACATGGGGATAAATCCATGCGACGTGATAGCATTTTTTATGGGGTAGAAAGATTAAAAATTATCAAGGGCACGGATTCTAAGCAAAATACTTTTATAAAGCGGTAAATTATTATACGAGCATAGAAATATATTTCTTTAAATATATTTCTGTGTATATCGGAACGGATATATTTAGGTAGGTATATAAGTTACATTTAATTAATGCAGGATATTTCGGAGTTCAGCTTAGTCTTAAACTTGACAAGTCTTCAGTTTTATTTAATTCCAATCCCATTATCTGGGGATCTAGCCATCGACAGTAATATCACCTCTCAAATCCCGGCTATATTGCCGCATGATTAACGACGTAATAAATCTTGAATTATGAGTTGCATTAAACTTGAATTTGCCAGACATTCTCCAACAAAGGCTCACATAATATATGCCTTTGTTAAGTGTAGGCAAGTAAACGGTATAAGATAAAATTCTCGTAATCCTAAGATTTACTTAAAAGTAAAAAACTGGCTTTAGTTTGAAAAAGTTCAGCCCAAAACATATTCAGCGCAGCTGCTCAAGTAACAGAATAGTTAATTACCTAACAAGCGCGGAAAATGATACTTTTCCGTATGCATTTGTCCAAAAGATGCGCAGCAGAGTTCGCTCAGCAATGGAATGCGGAAAAGATACTTCCCGCACGTATTAGGTACAGTATTATTTCTATGAGCGTTGACTAAACTAAAAAAGAAAATTATTAAATAAAAAAGGCAAACTTAAATCTGCGTAATTAACTAAATCTGCGCAATATCTAAGTGAGTGAAAGTTTAGTTTAGTTTCCAACTTCCTTTTTTTTACCAATATTATCATATTTGAAAATGCAATTTCATTACAAAAATAATAAAAATATTACAAAATATAAAGAAAGTTTACAGAATAAATAACAGTTGTGTTACGTCCGGTAGAATTGTTTTGCCGACTAAATTATCAGATCGCCATTCCTAACCTTCAGTTTCAATATCCGGGTTATTCCGAATGTACACAATAAAAAGGGAATTGTATGAGTTATAACAAATTTTGTTTTTATTCCTGTTAATAGACTGGATTTGTTAAGCGGTTTTATTTAGCTTGACTTCGTAAGAGCTAGAGACTTGAGACTTGAAATTTGGTAGGTGTATAGTGTTCCGGTGCCAATATAATTATATATTTGTCTTTATTAAAAAAATCAAAACGGCTTAATGCCAAATGTTTATATAATTGCTATCAATAACTGTGCCAAATTTCATGGACTTGCAAAAGAATTCGTTTTTTTGTGTTTTATTGCAATTTACAATCTACTACATTAGTCTTACATTATGAAAGGAATGGACATCTGTCCATTGGCATTTCTCTTTATATATCACTAATCTAGGTTAGTGTTGCTGGAGGAGATCTACTGGCCAAGATTTATTTAGTCTTCTGTTGGGAGCATCAGTTCGCATTGATGTCCTGTAAGTCTCTGTTGCTATACTATACATACTATAGCAACTAACTACTAGTTGCTCTAGTATGTATCTCTTCTGTTATGAATGGGATTTGAAGGTCCCTGTGCAGCGTTAGGTTACTAATATACCAAGGTGCCTTAACAATGAAGTCTTTTATTTTGGAACCTTTATATGATTTTCAGGCGTGATGGTTTGGTGCATATCCAAAGTTGGAGACCGTATTAGCATATGGATTTTAGTATTGCTTTATATAATTGGACTTTATTCTGGACTGATAGTTTGGATTGACGACCCATGAGCCAATACATCCGCAGTACTTGTGCAACCTTGACTGAACAATATACCGTAGACATGTTAATACAATGTAATATCGCATGACGTTTCTGGTCTACTCTGTACAAATCTCCACTAACTGTTTGCAGCGAGAACCTGAGGCACTATGTATGCGCTGGATTCCTCGCTCTCCACGGGCGGTATGCGAGGAAAGGGAAAGTAGAAGCGGCACGCAATGCCCGTTATTTATTCTGTAAACTGTTTTTAGGTTATTATACATATGTTTATAAATAAATATGCTAATCAATATTTGACAATATACGTGCGGCAAAGTACTTCTTCCAGTACGGATTTGCATGCGGTAAAGTGCAGTTTACCGCACACTCGTATGAAAAAGTTATTACAATTCAAAATAATTTCTTAATTTTGAAACACAGTGTGTTACAAGCAATTTACAACAGAATAAATAGTCTTGAAGATGGTGGATTATACTCATATTCATAGAAAGTAATTTAATCTACTTGTGTGCATTTCTTTTATATAACTACTTACAAAATAACTATATAAAATAAATAAATATATAAAATAAATACACTACTTACAAAATAAAAAAGTATTATCATTTTTGTATATTGGGAAAACTTGTATGGCTTGGCCCATGACCGATCAAATTATTTTAGGTTTATATGAAATTGTTGCACAGTTATTATTGGGAACAATCTAGTTTACCCCTCTTAATATATTTTTATGTAGGTAGAGAAAGTAACACCGCAGGTATTGATTTTCCGAATCTATATTGTGTACTTACGAGATGGAAAGAGGGAAATGGCTTCCATTATATCTTTGCCACGACAATAAACCTTATCTACTGGCTTAGTGGAGGACTTTTGTATCGAGTAGATATAACCTTTAAATAGTGGACGAATACGGATATGATATATATATATATATATATATATATATATATATATATATATATATATATATATACATATATATATATATATATATATATATATATATATATATATATATATATATATATATATATATATATATATATATATATATATATATATATTGTTATGATTATAATAATATGGGATATTATATATTTAAATTCCCAACGTTGGAGTGAGTGAAAATTGTAAAGAATATGATATGAATGACTTTGTTTTAGAATGATTTTAGTGTGTTTATATTAATGCCACTACATGTTGGTTAAGCCAATGGACAAAGTAATGATTTAATAATTTAATATTGATATTACTAATATGCTCTACGTTGAATATTTTCATTACATTTTTAGTATTATTAATGTAAATATGCCTAACATAGAATAATGGAGTATTAAATATGAATATTTACTTACTTTGCTTTACTTAATTTTGCTCCTGGAGAAATGAATATGGGCGCCGATTATATGAATATTATATGAATTCTATCATCTTATATGATTCTACCATCTATCAAGAAATACCTGTTATTTTTTATTTTAATATTTTAGCATGACATATCTATGGTCTCTAAGAAGGATTCAAAATAATAGTATCTTATAGTAGCTTATAAAAATTAAATTGATTTTTAAATAAATTTTTATTTCAAAAATATCTATCACAGCTCAGCACAGAAATTTTATTTTATGCTAAGAAATGTTAATTGATGATGAAATAAATTTTCTTAAATTAAGAAGAAACTAAAAGTACCCTACGACATACTATCATAACTTAATTACTCTAAAATATGAATGGGACTTTTAAAAATCCCTACCAACAAATCCCTACCAAAAAACAAAACAAATTTTAAATGGGCGTATATAAATACACAACGAAATACAATCGAAGTTTATAATTATTATTAAAAAAAATATTTTTTTAAATTATTTTTTAGTTATTTAATAATCCTTTTTATCAACCCAAACTAAAAACACACGCACTGCACTGTACGTCGCACAACCGCTACGATGCTGTACCTCTCCCCTATTATCGGAATGGGGCAACTCTCGATCGGCAATGGCGTCGGGAATCTGGATCTACATCTTTTTACGTTAAGCTACTTTAGGCTCAACATTCACCTATTCTTATTAGAAGAAGTATGTAAATTATAAATAGAAAGTATATAATAGATAAACATATGATGTTATCATATAGAATTAATAAATTATAATCAAATATATAAAATCATATTAAATGGTAGGCATACTATCATTGGTCATAATTTTAGTAGTAAACAAAACAATAGGAAATGAGTACTTACAAGTACCTCCTTGATAAAAACAAATCCATAGGTTGTTTTTTGATATTTATGAGAAGCGTGAGCTCGCACTTTTTCACGACTGAGGTGAAAACAATGTTAAATCCCCATTAATTTGTATATAGATGTGTTAATCCAGCCAAGGAGGCTTTAAGCAGTTATGTCTTATGTTTTAAAATATTAAACCAATGCACGATTAAACAAAATTATGTTCCAAAAGTGGTACATCTTGTTCTCATCAGTCAAGTGAATGCAGTAAGCTATTAGGAGACGACTAAACAGTTCTCATCGGGAGTAAACAAATAGCCATTTAAGCAGAGGACGTTTGGAGATACCAGCTGAGAGAACAGCTTTTAATACTTCGAATGTAAGTGTAATCATGCTGAATATAAACATTTCTGGAACTTAATAGAAGTTGTATTATTATGTGTTGATGTTCAATAATAAATATGTACTAATATAACTTATCTCAGGCCTCATCTGATTAGGATAATTTAAGTTTTCTGAAATCATATATAAAACTATACTTTATATATAAATAAATAAATTTTGTGTTAACAATTCTAAACAATCTTTAAATATTTTCGTTAACCTTTAAAGCCATTAGCTTAAGATCTATTGATGATAGTGAATTCAGTTGGAATAAATAATATTTATATATCTATAATATAATATTAGTCGATAAATATAATTAACATAGAATAAGTCAATTGAAATCGAGTATCATATACACTAGGAACTTCTTTTGAACCTCAAGCGAGTTAATGAGTGAAAGTGTCTCAAGCTCATTTCAAATCATTTATAACCTCTCTTTCTAACATATCTCTCATACATATTCTCTCTCTATCTCAAGTGTATAATTATATTTAAGAAGCAATATTCATTATTCCCACACATATAAGCTATATAAAGTAAGTATATACATTTCAACATATTCGCGATAATCACCCGCGCGATCAATATTTAATGGCCATCAATCGCGTCAACTGCGATATGGCTCTAGGTCAGATCTGCATAATACATTTTTCAATGTATCATATTTCAGCATAGGCACGCTTTCAATTGCATATTTCATTAGAAATTCAGCTGCTAGTCGCTATAGTGGTGTGTAGTAAAAAGAACGTACAATTACGGACGAGCTACTACATTCGGAATTGAATTATAGTTCCCACAGCCGCACCGATGGCCTACATCAATTATATGAACCAGTAGCTGTGAATTAAAATGTTATATATTACATATATTTAAAGAATTATTTTTCTCTAGTATCTATGGGTAGGAAACAATATTCTATTAAGTACATTAGTGATGTTTAGTTTCCATAATAGCGTAAATAGAAAAAAAATGTAGACTTCAGAAAATCCACGTTGGACAATTGACAAAAATCCACAAAGAATTGATAATTAGAACATTGGCTAGTGAAAAAAAATATATTTTCTGGAAAATTATATAATTCCCGCATTTGCAGCATTATATCCAAGTGATACAGATCCAGATATACCGAATGAATCTTTGTGGCATTATTAGAATGGAGTATCACCACAGTATACACGTTCAATGATTGCTTACACATGTAACAGCATGGTTTCCCGAACAGATGGATTGGTAGACGGGGCCTAATATAGTGGTTTGATTCCCGAATTAACAACTATATTTGTTTCTGGTGTTACTAAAATCTAAGGTCTCTCAGAATAGACCTAATAATTGGAATTAAAGGATAGAATTAGAACCGAAATTAGATCAATCCGACGAAAAGTGCAAGAAGATATTACGCAAGTTCGATTTGCGTCTTGGATATTACCAACAAGTAAACGGAGGAAACTTTCAGAACTTAATTTGAAACTGTTTTAGATAATTTGTTTGTTATAATTTCAATACTTATTTACTACCTATTAGAAAATGTTATGGTGTTAAATTGCGATTTTCTCGAAAATGCTATCATATAAAATGTCGACGAAATAAATTATGTAAATTATTAAAACTACACTTACCTAGGTACTCAGTCCAGTCACTATCTACTTTTTTCCTGCAAAAGGCATGACCGGCAAAAAAACCGGCAAAATTTGCAAACCTCTCCGAGTGGAGCATAAACTACCCCAGGTGTTCAAAAGTATGATATAGCACTAACGTCGAAACGTAGTTTAAACCTTTAGTCTGACAACAAAAAGTTGTTATTAATAAAAGTAGATCTTGAGTTTTTCTACCGAAAACATATATCTAGGATTTATAGTTTTTAAATGACAGGCCCGGGTATAAAAGCACTTTTTCGCTAAAAGTTACGGTCTTAGGCTGAATCATTACTCTGATTGTGATTATTTAAAAAGTATCATGTTCCTGAGTAAATTAGCTTTCCAACGGTGTTTTGTTCTTGTCCTTGCGTCAAGTTTAATTATGACATTATGACGGCCGAAGTATCGCATGTATGTACTGAAAAATTGTACTTAAATGTACCAATTTGTCGCATATACTGTAACTTCTGTCCAAAGCACAATATTCGAAGTTCCTTTCGTGGTTCGATATACCACAGATTCCTTTACGTACCTGCCGATTTGTTTATTTTTTGAATTAATACTGTTTGATTGGGAGTCTAAGAGGTGCCACGCTGACTTTTTTCGTCGTTTTTTCATTAAAAGTTAGCGCTCCCTACAATTGCGCTTTATTAAAAAAAAAGACAATTTTTGTGAAAAACGCTAAAACACTCCTTCTGAGTTTTTAGGTAACCTGTCTTTTAGGGGTGTCGCCATACCCCTAATTCGCACCCCTTTAGCTCTAACTCTCTTTAGTAGGAAGCGATAACTGTTAATGAAATAACAGCGAAAAACTCATCGAAGCACCTTTCCGGTTCTACAAACAGCATTAAGTTTTTCGAAAACAACATTTTCGAAAACTCATAATCTACTTTTACTAATAACAACTTTTTATTGTCAGAATAAGCTACGTTTCCACGTTAGAGAAATTTCACCCCTCCTTTGAACGCCTGGGGTAGATTGTGCTCCACTCGGAGAGTTGCAAATTTAGGACAATCAATATATAGGTTAACATTTCCAAAGTTTTTTTGCCGGTCACACCTTTTGCAGGAAATGGTGTATTTTAAATACATAGTGACTGGTTTAACTCTTTATGCATATATTTTATTAACGCAGTTAAGGCCTAACTCGACCATACGTTTTACAATTATCTGCATGTAAGTAGAAATATGTCGATATATCGGCACCTACACTTTACAGAAAACTTACTGGATGTTACAGCTTATTGGGTTAGCTGGAACTTAGTCATCCATAGCGTTATTAATCTTCCAATACAGAGTATGCATGAGGTTAGTTTGTCGATTGATATGCTTAATACATTATTAATGGTAAACTATTGGCCGTGACACACGACACGGGGATATACAATGTATATAGTAAATTGCGCATAAATTTAAAGTTTGTATCTATTATGCTATAATAGTAGTGTTTCAGTATCTCCACCCGTCATCATTCTAACCACAATAATAACCTCAGACGACAGTCTTATGTAGGAAGCATTTGAACATTCCGTAATAGATTTTGGCACCCGTCGAAGTCTGATTGGTTTCTTTAAATTTCTCAGTCGCTAACTGACCAATCGCTTACGTAGTGCCGAAGTTCAGACGGTGCCAAAATTAAGTACGTAATGTTAAACATATATGCATGGTTTTATTGAAAAATCCAGATATACTCGTATATTATTGTAATATTTATATTTCTTTTATTTTAATTTTCTATGAGAGTTAATATATATCTATACGTTTGGTGATAGATAATTTCATAATTAATATAGAGTGAATGTATAATATTTTATTTTATGTAAAAGTTACTAAATTATAGATATCTTGTTCTCATTTGTTTTGATTTGATTTATTTTGAAAATTGAAATTTTATTGATTTTGATAATTTTTGTTTTATAAAAGAGCACGATAGTCTTTCCTAACGCCTGGGGTAGATTGTGCTCCACTCGGAGAGTTGCAAATTTAGGACAATCAATATATAGGTTAACATTTCCAAAGTTTTTTTGCCGGTCACACCTTTTGCAGGAAATGGTGTATTTTAAATACATAGTGACTGGTTTAACTCTTTATGCATATATTTTATTAACGCAGTATAAGGCCTAACTCGACCATACGTTTTACAATTATCTGCATGTAAGTAGAAATATGTCGATATATCGGCACCTACACTTTACAGAAAACTTACTGGATGTTACAGCTTATTGGGTTAGCTGGAACTTAGTCATCCATAGCGTTATTAATCTTCCAATACAGAGTATGCATGAGGTTAGTTTGTCGATTGATATGCTTAATACATTATTAATGGTAAACTATTGGCCGTGACACACGACACGGGGATATACAATGTATATAGTAAATTGCGCATAAATTTAAAGTTTGTATCTATTATGCTATAATAGTAGTGTTTCAGTATCTCCACCCGTCATCATTCTAACCACAATAATAACCTCAGACGACAGTCTTATGTAGGAAGCATTTGAACATTCCGTAATAGATTTTGGCACCCGTCGAAGTCTGATTGGTTTCTTTAAATTTCTCAGTCGCTAACTGACCAATCGCTTACGTAGTGCCGAAGTTCAGACGGTGCCAAAATTAAGTACGTAATGTTAAACATATATGCATGGTTTTATTGAAAAATCCAGATATACTCGTATATTATTGTAATATTTATATTTCTTTTATTTTAATTTTCTATGAGAGTTAATATATATCTATACGTTTGGTGATAGATAATTTCATAATTAATATAGAGTGAATGTATAATATTTTATTTTATGTAAAAGTTACTAAATTATAGATATCTTGTTCTCATTTGTTTTGATTTGATTTATTTTGAAAATTGAAATTTTATTGATTTTGATAATTTTTGTTTTATAAAAGAGCACGATAGTCTTTCCTAATGGGTAGAGTTCAAATTTAGATTAGTTATAAGCAAATAAAATTAAAATATGGAAGTATTATTAATATTGTAAACTTTTTTGTGCAAGTATCTTATAAGCTGATTTTGTGAAATTTTATTATCAGTGATATATTATTATGAATAAGAACAGATTTGCTAACGTTTATTATATAGAAATCATATTTTGTGAAGGAGAACTTATATGAAATTTTTAATAAAATAAGAAGCTATAGTAATCTACGATACCTCAATATCTCAGACTAGTAAAAATATATATAGGACATTCAGAGTCCTAATAAATATATAAAAAAGAAATGGAATTTTTGCATATATATACATAAGCAATAAACAAATATGGTTTCGTTGTTTACTACCTTATGCTCATCAAAGTTAATCCAGCGTTAACAAACCTCTGAACAATACACACTTGCACTACACTGCACTATCTTGAGTATTTTCCTTCTTGTGGTGATATGCAGCAATCTGCAAACTCGAACTCTAAAATGGCGTCTCTCAGCTGTTCCGGGATTTATGATGCTGGACCGCTTAAAATCACTATAAAAGCTTTACCGTTAGTGAAATTAATCAAAGTTTTTATAGTGATACTAGTTATAGTATTACTATAAAATTATTAATAAATCTTATATGCGTAAACCAATCTAGATTTTAAGCCCTCGTAACTTTTTTGCTTCTCTTTGCACTACCTTTTTACCAGCTGAAAGGCGAGCTGAAATATTAATTTCTGCTAGTTCATGAAACAAATTTGATTTACTAAACCTGAAATATTCTCATTTCCAAGCACCCACTAATAACCCGTACTTAACTAATTCGTTTTTCCTTAACGATATTAAGCATCCTCGCAAATTTATGAGGAATTCCTTTCATTCGACGTTGCCTTCCAGCAACGGAGAGGGTCTCCAATTTTTTTACTCGGAAGTTAACAGGTCGTAAATTTTCAGTAACTATAATAAAGTAGTTACAAGTTGGGCTTTCAACTTCAATTATCGTTAGACTAAAACTATTTGGGGCTTTAAAGAAGCTGAAAGTTTCAGTTGGTAAACTCTTAAACAAAACTAGAGTTTATGTATGTTTGGAGGCTAGGACTTAATTAATGCAGACGTGCATTGCAGCTGAAAAATTTAAATCCTTCCCGAATATACGGTAAACTTTTATTACAGTAATAGAGTGTCATAATTGGAGCAACTGTAACAAATTAGGTACAAAAGGTTCTAAATAAATTAATCTACAGTTAGTTAAAATCAATATTATTATTTCAGTATATTATATTTGACATGTAATATAATTGCAGATTATATATTTTATATTATAAAAACTAATGCTTGCATATAATATTATTCTTATTAATAATAGGAAGAAAGCGTTTCTTTCATCCTACAAGGACAGCCTAGATACAAATCAATAAATAAACATGTAGGTATGTATCTATGTATTGTATGTATATATTTCTATATTATACATACTTACTTTAATTAGCTTATATTCACAATGCCAGTAAAAAAATTGAATTTGTTATTTATAATATGTATGTGTGTCAATTTTATAATTTTATAGATAAGATGAAAAACTAATAGTTTTCTTACTTTAAATTTTAAATTAGAGCATGGAAACACTTAACCTCAAGCTGAGTTTAAAATAGACTTATAAAATCAGGTTGGTAGTATATGCTTTTTAAGATTGTAAATTAAATTTTTTTTCAAAGATTATTTAACACGTGACTTTATTAATATTGAATTTATTCTGAAGTAAAAGAGACATATTGTTTTGCAGTTAACTAGTACATCTGTTTATTAACCATATTTATACTTTGATGGTGATTCAATAACATTGAAACACTCGGAGTAGTTTCCACAAACACCAAAACACTTTCACTTCGCTCGACGCGCGTTTCGCCAACCAAGTTGGCATCATCTGGAGACGATTAAAACTAATCTTGAACCACAAAATCTACCATATTTATACTATTTTCATGGTGACGTCACTAATGATATCACCGTGAAATTTACGCGTGACTAATCACGCTTCAATGATCGGTTGCTAAGCAACGTGTAAAGCGGGCTATGGTATGATATCACCGTGAAATTTACGCGTGACTAATCACGGTTCAATCATCGGTTGCTAAGCAACGCGTAAAGCGGGCTATACGGTATAGGTCCCTTGTCGCTATTCATACTACTATTACATTTTACAATTTCTATGCTCTCAAATGCATCCAACTGTCTATTATTGGTCACATTTCTAACTAATCTTAAATTACTAATATCTATTCTATGATTGTTTTCAAAAGCATGTTGTGCAACACTAGACTTATCTGTTCTTCCATATTTTAGATATGAGCATATGGCTCATATGCTCTTTAAATCTGGTGTTAATTGATCGTCTCGTTTGTCCAACATATTTTCGATCACAATCATTACAACTAATTTCGTAAATCCCAGACCTTTCATTTGGAACAATTTTATCCTTTGGATTGTCTAAAAGTTGTTGTAATTTGTTGCTCGACGAATGAATCTCTGTTATACCCACGTTTTTGAAAACCTTACTCAAACCACGAGTAAACCGGGGTTCGTACGGGATGGATACATATTTTGGAGCCTCTATATCCTTTTGAAAGGTCGTAGAATTACGAACTGTGTCCTTAAATTTACGCTTCCTAATTAATTTTTCAACTATATCTCTAGGATAACCATTACTCACAGCTATATCTTTAATTAATACTTTTTCTTTTTCAAACCTCTCATTACTGAGAGGGAAACTTAGTACACGATGGACAAGAAAATTAAAACTTGCCATTTTATGTTGATAGCAGTGGTGAGACTCATTAGGGATATATCTGATCGTACTGGTATCTTTTCTATATATATCAAATTGTAACCTATTGTCACTATTTTTAATTACTAATACATCTAAAAATGGAAGTTTTCCATTATTTTCTAGTTCATATGCAAACTTTACAGAAGTGAAACGACTATTTAATTTGAAAATGAAGTTTTCTACATCCGCAATCTTAGTGTCAAACACGGCAAAAATGTCATCCACATACCTAAGCCAAGTCCTAGGAAAATACTCGAATTCTTCTTTTGCTTCAGTTTCAAACCGACTCATGAAGACATTAGCAATGAAAGGCGATAAACAGTTACCCATTGCGGTTCCTTCATGTTGTGTCATGTTGATTTAAAGAGCATATGGCTCATCTACAATATGGAAGAACAGATAAGTCTAGTGTTGCACAACATGCTTTTGAAAACAATCATAGAATAGATATTAGTAATTTAAGATTAGTTAGAAATGTGACCAATAATAGACAGTTGGATGTATTTGAGAGCATAGAAATTGTAAAATGTAATAGTAGTATGAATAGCGACAAGGGACCTATACCGTATAGCCCGCTTTACGCGTTGCTTAGCAACCGATGATTGAACCGTGATTAATCACGCGTAAATTTCACGGTGATATCATACCGTAGCCCGCTTTACGCGTTGCTTAGCAACCGATCATTGAAGCGTGATTAGTCACGCGTAAGTTTCACGGTGATATCATTAGTGACGTCACCATGAAAATAGTATAAAAATGGTAGATTTTGTAGTTTAAGATTAGTTTTAATCCTCTCCGGATGATGCCAACTTGGTTGGCGAAACGCGCGTCGAGCGAAGTGAAAGTGTTTTGCTGTTTGTGGAAACTACTCCGAGTGTTACAGTTACATCAAAGGTTCCAGCCCTATCCAGCAATAACATTGAACAAAAAACAAATAAATAAGCTTAATCTTTTAATTTTAACGTGGCTACCGTTTTTAAGTGCCTTTACGAACTCTCAGAATTATTAACTATCGTTACTTCACAGAAACAAATGAACACTTCCTTAGTTACTCGTATTTCGCGAGTCGAGCGTATTTATTCTTCGAAGAGTTTTAAATACCCACAATAAGTTGTAGATAATATATTATTTCTCAACCCATTCAGTGGATGTGACAAAACTTCTGCATTTTTTAGACAGGGAAAAGCGAAATTCATCAAATTATTTTAAAAAAATTGCAGGATTACATATTTAAGAATGATTTAAAACAATTTTAGAAACCTCAATACTCACCCTCTTATTAAAAATATAGTAGGCCAAAAAGTTATCTTGACCCTTTACATAGCAGAACCAGATGAGCGTTCCTTGAAATAGTTCAGGTACAAATACAAATACTTTATTAAGATAGTAGCAAAAAATACTTGTGTGGGAGAAGAGAACATTTTTGGTGGTCGCATTAGTACCCGTAAACTACTTGCTACTTCCTGATCACCATCCAATATGAGAATGAAGGAAGCCTCACTACCTGAAATCTGGAAAATTTCACTCATTATTTCACACTCTGATAAACAACCATATCCACTGATACAGCGCACCGCCTAGATAGCGCAATATACATTAGATATAAAATTATAGTTATATATCAATTACAACTGAAAAGTATGCATCGTTAAAGAACTTTATGTATTGTGAATGTCTTGTAAAGTAAAGTGTTATAATAATTTTTTAAATGTGCGATTTTATTTTCATTTTGCGGGGAAAATAGCCAAAATACTGAAGGAAATGTGTACATTATAAAAGTCCCACCAACACCAGAGCCATAAATTTGATGTTCGGCCCCAATTTATGCTTGATTCAGATTTAAGCTCTCCATTCCCAGATTATGTTAAAGCTTTGACTGGATATTTGTTAATCACTTTTCAGGGCAACATATTGATCTAGTTAGCGCGGCATGGGAAGTTTTAAGCTTATACTTAAACTGGACATACCTCATTATAGGATATAATTTAATCCTTTAAACTTTCACTTGTATCGTTTGCCGTGAGCAAATTGCAATGCTACCAATTATTCTTCATAAATTTCGTGCTTTCACTAGAAAATTTATATTTATTCAGTATTGAACACCTAATAAAACAACGATATGACCCCGAGAACCAGACATATAATTGGATTGCATTTAAGCATTACATAAATTTAAATATCACAGCTCATTCAAAATCACAGCCCGTGATAATGAACAAACATGTGTGGAGAATACCGAGTGCTTTTCTCAGCAATATGCAAAACAGTTTACGCCAAATCTAATTAATATTAAAAATGGCACCGAAATATAAAAATATATAGACGACATACTTAATAAAACCACATTAAATAGCACAGATGATCCAATATTTTTTACTTCAGAAAATTTGTATGGAGTAATAAAAGCAATCAAAAAGAGAGAAGCACCCGGTCTTCATAATATTCCTAATTAGGCTCTTAAAAGTAGTAATGTATCCAGTAATGTCCCTTATTAACCCATTTGATTCCTGAATGAGGCACATCCACTATCTTATATGTTGGAAAACAGCCAAGGTCATCCCTATACATAAACCCAATAAATCCTACACATATCCAACTTGCTATCGCCCAGTTAACCTTTTACCGCCACCAGCAAGTTATTAGATATTAGATACCCTTATCCAGTCCCAAGTATTGGAGTTCGATATGACAAATAATGTCACGAGCGAATTACAATACGGATTCCAGCCCCACCACTCAACATACCAGCAGCTGTATGGAATCTGTGAGATGATTACCACCAACCTGAGGTCAATTCATAGGGGTTGTCTCCCTAGACCTCGAAAAAGCCTTTGACAAGGTCTGGCATCCTGGTCTGTTATACAAATGTTTTCTGTAGTGCCACAGGGTTCATCCCTAGGACCGACAGTTTTTAACATTTACACCCACGATATTCCCAATTCCAATCCCATAGACAATCACAGGATAACTGTTGCATTGTACGCTGACGATACTGCGACCATTGCTACAACAAGAAGCCTATTACTACAACGACTCATGCGACAGCAGACAAAGACAATAGTTAACTATTACAAAAACTGGGGGTTAAGTGTAAATGAAGTAAACACGTCCTTGTCTTCAGAAGAAAGAGAGAAAAAAATCCCAAAAATCAAGATATGCATGTGGTATTAATATTAAAAATATCACAACACTTAAATACCTAGGGGTGAATATTGATCGACAATTTAAAGTCAATAAACAGATAGACAACACCATAAATAGAGCGAAATTTCTATTAAGTGAAGTGTTCCATATTATGAATCAATCAACCCTCAAAACACCAGCCGTACTATATACATAAGGCCCATACTTGTACATGCGTCACCCATATGGTACCCTTTCATTACAGTAACCAAGTCTTACTACAGTAGCCACACATATAGTAGAGTCCACGGAGGCTTAAATGTTGAGTTTCGTCTGCACTTTGTGTTAAGCTGAAACAAATTTTAGATGATTTCTCATCTTTACAAATATCGAAATTCGTAAGTCGACAAGGGTAGTCCTGTACTAGGTGGTTCTAGAGGATGAAATGTGAAAAACGTTCGAATTTTGTGCATAATATTAATTTACACAATTGAACGTCCGTCTACACTGAAGCTCAGCAATGTAAGACATCGAAAAATATTTTTTTAAATAATGTGAAATCCTTGAAAGCACGGGATTAAATTTTCTAATATTTTTCCAACTATTTTCAAGATAAACTATTTGAGGCGGCTTTGGATTAAGGCTATTAATTCAGATATATGTTTGGTCACGCAAATAGTGCTCATAAAGACTATATTCCGTGACGGTGTATGGGAGTTTGTTTATAGATTTTGAATAATACATAATGCTGCGTAATTGGTGTATACAGCTTGTATCTGAAGTTGTATAAAACTTGATGATAAATTGAGGCATGTTGTTTTGTCGAGTACGACGTCTTTTTCTTGTTACTTTTGATAAATATTATTTAGGGCACGCCGGAAAGATCTTGTTAACAATTCTGGTTTTCAGACGTGGATAAAAGTACCAAAAAGTATAGTTTATAAAAAATAGTAAATATAGGCAAACTAGCATAAACTTACAGTTTGTAAACCATCTGTCCATTACCGGATAATTGCATGAGGTTCAAAATGTTTTTCACAAAAAAATTTTTTTCCTGAAAAATAAATATTTTTGCTAACACTCTCTGGTTCTCCGCGGAATCGCCTTCTACCACTTCAATAAAGAAATTTCTTCAGCTGGTGTACGAAATAGTGAATTTTTTTTACAAGATCGATATCCAGTAAGGCACTTCTGCACAAAGCAATATCCCAGGTAGCAGAGGTCACGTTGATTTGTAGTGTAACCCGTCATTCGTCAACTGTCCCCCAAGAAGAGACGTATTTGAAACGTCTTCTTTTACACTTATTAGCGACGTCCTCTAGGAAACGTCTAATGTACGTCATATATGTGGCTATTATTTAAAAAAACGGAAAAGCATATAGAACTTTCATATAATGCAAAAGTACACTATCATTGCATAATATGTATTGTGGATTAATTTTTTTTGAATAAAAACTGAAAGGTGTAAATCAGTGGTTTCGAAAATTGAATATTTAGTTTGTAAGACTATTTATTATGCAGGTGTACTACTGTTTATACATTTGGAAGTTTATGGAATCTGTTTATTGATTAACCCAAAGCCTAACTTTCATCCATGCTCCCAATTACGAATTATACGATGAAAATAATAATAAAAACAAGTTATCTACACATTATCTAGATTGACGTAAAAATGACGTCTTTAGATGACGTCATTTCGATGAGATATATTGTCACCATTTTTACGTCGTTACAACGTTGTTATATTGGTGAATTCGACTTAATGGGTCGCGTAAATATCACGGGAAAATGACGTCATGCTGCCTGGGACGTGTCTGTATTTAAACACAATCACAATGCACATTATACATATACAAAATAAGTAAATAATTTCCACAACCACATGCGCAATTACTGCACTGGGAAAGTGGGACCACCGGTGGCTTTCCTTCTCCCTACTATTTATCGCGGACACTCTTGCATGGGTTGTAGGCACTCCTAACTATCTTACTTCGTGCCTTACAGGAAATCAAAACAGGAAATTATCGAATGACAAGTCAATATTTAGATAATGAACAACCAATCAACGGCCAGTCAAAGAACACGTGAATTTCAATACCACAAATATTTCGCTAGAAATAGATGCCATCGCATTGTCATATCCACGCCGCACTAAACTTCAACGTGCCTGCTATTCTTTACTGCCTTTTCTTATATATTGTTTGTCTCGTAACATACATATATTTGTCTAAAGATGAAGGAAAATATAAATTTACCGATGCAATATGTGATTTACTTGCTCTTTATGATAATATATGTTCACGTTGCGTATCTCTTACATAAAATGAACGCCAACACTGTAACCTATGTTTGCATGTAAATATGGTACAAATATGTCTTTCATAAACGTTGCAAAGCACGCCACTAACGTTATATCGGTGGTGGCTCGCCAGGGGACGGAAGTTATGACGCCACTCTTCCGATTTCCATTTGGATGTGCCATACAAAATTATTTTTAATTTCATATAAATTTTATAATTTAGGTATAATTCTATACTTAATATGTGTCGTGTCTATGTTTTATACAAAGAAATAAACAAAACAAGTTGCGCGGTGAACGGATTCTACTAAAAACATTGCGTTCGTTGAGCGCGGCGAATATTAATCTCATATTGTACAATGCCTAGCATATGCAAGTGACGCAGATCGATGTTAGGTGGTATTCCGCAGCACTTCGTTGTTTACAGGCGGTTCCCATGGCAACGAGGCGGTCAATACGCGACTAAGCTACCATGTAAGCGACTCAGTTTGGCGGAAATTGAAAGCCGCATGCATATCCTGCCTCTATACGAAGCCGAGTGCGACAATTAGAACAGTTATTAATTTGTAATATTTGTTTTGTATCAATCGTAGAAATGTTTTCTATGTATGATCCAGGTTGTATTTTATTAAAAACACCTTTAGGAAAAAAGGGAAAGTCAGAAGATAAAAATTCGTGCACAAGTTTCGGAATAAGTGGCAATCGGAGTATAAGTGGCTGTGTGTATATAAGTAAGTGCTTATTTAGAAAAGTTCTCTGTATACCGTGTTTAATTATTGTGAGTGTAAAATCAGACGTATGAAACAAGGAGAAATCTAATAATTTTGGGAATCTCACGCCTGGTTGTGGTAAGCATAAAGATTATTTCAAGGGAAATTTCAAGGGATTTTAAAGAAATTATATGGTGACATCACCAATAAGTTTGGAACTTTAAAGAATATAATAAAAACCTCCATATAATAAGATTGGTGTAGATGTACTTCCTGAACTCGTCGCTAACCTAGCAGAACGATTGCAGTTAATCCACAATTTTGTGAGGGACCAGCATGACGGGTTACCGAATGAAGATGCGACTGGACAAGAAGACGACACCGCACATCTACAATGAAGGAGACGCTGTCTGGTTGCACCAGCCCCAGAGAAAGAAAATATTGAATCCAAAACTACAAAGACTATATTCGCGGCGATCTCCGAGGGCTAATCCTAAAGTCCTCCATACAACGATGGGACGCCGTCAACTAGATGAGATCACTAAGAAGCTATTGGTGACCAACAGCTTTAAGGAGGGAGGCCATGTTACGGGATTGAAAGCAGCGATTATGCACGATATATTGAAAATTCCCTATATTTAGGGAAAATGTGCACAATAATCTGGTAAAACTACTGGAGCTAAACTACATAACATGTAAGAGTTGTTTAAGGTATGTTTGGCTAATGTGTAATCAATTTAGAGGTGTGGATCAAAATCTGTTTAATCTGTCCAGCTTAATGTTGCTTAAAAATGGAGATGATGTTGCATAAGGGCATTTCCCTTAAAATATCTATGAAAGGCCACCTCTCCCCAAAAATGGATTTTCTAGTTGATGAAATGGCAGGACATGTACAATGCACAACATTTACATGCTCGACCGTCTCATCTTCACATCCTTTATAGATAGATGTGGCACTTTGCCTCATATTGTGTGGGTATTTCCTTACCCGGCAGTATGCACTTAGGATTCCTTCTGCTGCCCTAGACATTGCTAAATAATTCCTTGCTGGGCCGTCTCCGTCTCTGCTGGGCCGTCTCCCTCTCTTCGCTGGGATAATTCAAGAGGTTTCTAGCCATGTAGATAT
>CAXKVY010001846.1:0-36721 GCA_964058915.1 Tetropium fuscum | reverse complement strand
GTACATGTCCTGCCATTTCATCAACTAGAAAATCCATTTTTGGGGAGAGGTGGCCTTTCATAGATATTTTAAGGGAAATGCCCTTATGCAACATCATCTCCATTTTTAAGCAACATTAAGCTGGACAGATTAAACAGATTTTGATCCACACCTCTAAATTGATTACACATTAGCCAAACATACCTTAAACAACTCTTACATGTTATGTAGTTTAGCTCCAGTAGTTTTACCAGATTATTGTGCACATTTTCCCTAAATATAGGGAATTTTCAATATATCGTGCATAATCGCTGCTTTCAATCCCGTAACATGGCCTCCCTCCTTAAAGCTGTTGGTCACCAATAGCTTCTTAGTGATCTCATCTAGTTGACGGCGTCCCATCGTTGTATGGAGGACTTTAGGATTAGCCCTCGGAGATCGCCGCGAATATAGTCTTTGTAGTTTTGGATTCAATATTTTCTTTCTCTGGGGCTGGTGCAACCAGACAGCGTCTCCTTCATTGTAGATGTGCGGTGTCGTCTTCTTGTCCAGTCGCATCTTCATTCGGTAACCCGTCATGCTGGTCCCTCACAAAATTGTGGATTAACTGCAATCGTTCTGCTAGGTTAGCGACGAGTTCAGGAAGTACATCTACACCAATCTTATTATATGGAGGTTTTTATTATATTCTTTAAAGTTCCAAACTTATTGGTGATGTCACCATATAATTTCTTTAAAATCCCTTGAAATTTCCCTTGAAATAATCTTTATGCTTACCACAACCAGGCGTGAGATTCCCAAAATTATTAGATTTCTCCTTGTTTCATACGTCTGATTTTACACTCACAATAATTAAACACGGTATACAGAGAACTTTTCTAAATAAGCACTTACTTATATACACACAGCCACTTATACTCCGATTGCCACTTATTCCGAAACTTGTGCACGAATTTTTATCTTCTGACTTTCCCTTTTTTCCTAAAGGTGTTTTTAATAAAATACAACCTGGATCATACATAGAAAACATTTCTACGATTGATACAAAACAAATATTACAAATTAATAACTGTTCTAATTGTCGCACTCGGCTTCGTATAGAGGCAGGATATGCATGCGGCTTTCAATTTCCGCCAAACTGAGTCGCTTACATGGTAGCTTAGTCGCGTATTGACCGCCTCGTTGCCATGGGAACCGCCTGTAAACAACGAAGTGCTGCGGAATACCACCTAACATCGATCTGCGTCACTTGCATATGCTAGGCATTGTACAATATGAGATTAATATTCGCCGCGCTCAACGAACGCAATGTTTTTAGTAGAATCCGTTCACCGCGCAACTTGTTTTGTTTATTTCTTTGTATAAAACATAGACACGACACATATTAAGTATAGAATTATACCTAAATTATAAAATTTATATGAAATTAAAAATAATTTTGTATGGCACATCCAAATGGAAATCGGAAGAGTGGCGTCATAACTTCCGTCCCCTGGCGAGCCACCACCGATATAACGTTAGTGGCGTGCTTTGCAACGTTTATGAAAGACATATTTGTACCATATTTACATGCAAACATAGGTTACAGTGTTGGCGTTCATTTTATGTAAGAGATACGCAACGTGAACATATATTATCATAAAGAGCAAGTAAATCACATATTGCATCGGTAAATTTATATTTTCCTTCATCTTTAGACAAATATATGTATGTTACGAGACAAACAATATATAAGAAAAGGCAGTAAAGAATAGCAGGCACGTTGAAGTTTAGTGCGGCGTGGATATGACAATGCGATGGCATCTATTTCTAGCGAAATATTTGTGGTATTGAAATTCACGTGTTCTTTGACTGGCCGTTGATTGGTTGTTCATTATCTAAATATTGACTTGTCATTCGATAATTTCCTGTTTTGATTTCCTGTAAGGCACGAAGTAAGATAGTTAGGAGTGCCTACAACCCATGCAAGAGTGTCCGCGATAAATAGTAGGGAGAAGGAAAGCCACCGGTGGTCCCACTTTCCCAGTGCAGTAATTGCGCATGTGGTTGTGGAAATTATTTACTTATTTTGTATATGTATAATGTGCATTGTGATTGTGTTTAAATACAGACACGTCCCAGGCAGCATGACGTCATTTTCCCGTGATATTTACGCGACCCATTAAGTCGAATTCACCAATATAACAACGTTGTAACGACGTAAAAATGGTGACAATATATCTCATCGAAATGACGTCATCTAAAGACGTCATTTTTACGTCAATCTAGATAATGTGTAGATAACTTGTTTTTATTATTATTTTCATCGTATAATTCGTAATTGGGAGCATGGATGAAAGTTAGGCTTTGGGTTAATCAATAAACAGATTCCATAAACTTCCAAATGTATAAACAGTAGTACACCTGCATAATAAATAGTCTTACAAACTAAATATTCAATTTTCGAAACCACTGATTTACACCTTTCAGTTTTTATTCAAAAAAAATTAATCCACAATACATATTATGCAATGATAGTGTACTTTTGCATTATATGAAAGTTCTATATGCTTTTCCGTTTTTTTAAATAATAGCCACATATATGACGTACATTAGACGTTTCCTAGAGGACGTCGCTAATAAGTGTAAAAGAAGACGTTTCAAATACGTCTCTTCTTGGGGGACAGTTGACGAATGACGGGTTACACTACAAATCAACGTGACCTCTGCTACCTGGGATATTGCTTTGTGCAGAAGTGCCTTACTGGATATCGATCTTGTAAAAAAAATTCACTATTTCGTACACCAGCTGAAGAAATTTCTTTATTGAAGTGGTAGAAGGCGATTCCGCGGAGAACCAGAGAGTGTTAGCAAAAATATTTATTTTTCAGGAAAAAAATTTTTTTGTGAAAAACATTTTGAACCTCATGCAATTATCCGGTAATGGACAGATGGTTTACAAACTGTAAGTTTATGCTAGTTTGCCTATATTTACTATTTTTTATAAACTATACTTTTTGGTACTTTTATCCACGTCTGAAAACCAGAATTGTTAACAAGATCTTTCCGGCGTGCCCTAAATAATATTTATCAAAAGTAACAAGAAAAAGACGTCGTACTCGACAAAACAACATGCCTCAATTTATCATCAAGTTTTATACAACTTCAGATACAAGCTGTATACACCAATTACGCAGCATTATGTATTATTCAAAATCTATAAACAAACTCCCATACACCGTCACGGAATATAGTCTTTATGAGCACTATTTGCGTGACCAAACATATATCTGAATTAATAGCCTTAATCCAAAGCCGCCTCAAATAGTTTATCTTGAAAATAGTTGGAAAAATATTAGAAAATTTAATCCCGTGCTTTCAAGGATTTCACATTATTTAAAAAAATATTTTTCGATGTCTTACATTGCTGAGCTTCAGTGTAGACGGACGTTCAATTGTGTAAATTAATATTATGCACAAAATTCGAACGTTTTTCACATTTCATCCTCTAGAACCACCTAGTACAGGACTACCCTTGTCGACTTACGAATTTCGATATTTGTAAAGATGAGAAATCATCTAAAATTTGTTTCAGCTTAACACAAAGTGCAGACGAAACTCAACATTTAAGCCTCCGTGGACTCTACTATATGTGTGGCTACTGTAGTAAGACTTGGTTACTGTAATGAAAGGGTACCATATGGGTGACGCATGTACAAGTATGGGCCTTATGTATATAGTACGGCTGGTGTTTTGAGGGTTGATTGATTCATAATATGGAACACTTCACTTAATAGAAATTTCGCTCTATTTATGGTGTTGTCTATCTGTTTATTGACTTTAAATTGTCGATCAATATTCACCCCTAGGTATTTAAGTGTTGTGATATTTTTAATATTAATACCACATGCATATCTTGATTTTTGGGATTTTTTTCTCTCTTTCTTCTGAAGACAAGGACGTGTTTACTTCATTTACACTTAACCCCCAGTTTTTGTAATAGTTAACTATTGTCTTTGTCTGCTGTCGCATGAGTCGTTGTAGTAATAGGCTTCTTGTTGTAGCAATGGTCGCAGTATCGTCAGCGTACAATGCAACAGTTATCCTGTGATTGTCTATGGGATTGGAATTGGGAATATCGTGGGTGTAAATGTTAAAAACTGTCGGTCCTAGGGATGAACCCTGTGGCACTACAGAAAACATTTGTATAACAGACCAGGATGCCAGACCTTGTCAAAGGCTTTTTCGAGGTCTAGGGAGACAACCCCTATGAATTGACCTCAGGTTGGTGGTAATCATCTCACAGATTCCATACAGCTGCTGGTATGTTGAGTGGTGGGGCTGGAATCCGTATTGTAATTCGCTCGTGACATTATTTGTCATATCGAACTCCAATACTTGGGACTGGATAAGGGTATCTAATATCTAATAACTTGCTGGTGGCGGTAAAAGGTTAACTGGGCGATAGCAAGTTGGATATGTGTAGGATTTATTGGGTTTATGTATAGGGATGACCTTGGCTGTTTTCCAACATATAAGATAGTGGATGTGCCTCATTCAGGAATCAAATGGGTTAATAAGGGACATTACTGGATACATTACTACTTTTAAGAGCCTAATTAGGAATATTATGAAGACCGGGTGCTTCTCTCTTTTTGATTGCTTTTATTACTCCATACAAATTTTCTGAAGTAAAAAATATTGGATCATCTGTGCTATTTAATGTGGTTTTATTAAGTATGTCGTCTATATATTTTTATATTTCGGTGCCATTTTTAATATTAATTAGATTTGGCGTAAACTGTTTTGCATATTGCTGAGAAAAGCACTCGGTATTCTCCACACATGTTTGTTCATTATCACGGGCTGTGATTTTGAATGAGCTGTGATATTTAAATTTATGTAATGCTTAAATGCAATCCAATTATATGTCTGGTTCTCGGGGTCATATCGTTGTTTTATTAGGTGTTCAATACTGAATAAATATAAATTTTCTAGTGAAAGCACGAAATTTATGAAGAATAATTGGTAGCATTGCAATTTGCTCACGGCAAACGATACAAGTGAAAGTTTAAAGGATTAAATTATATCCTATAATGAGGTATGTCCAGTTTAAGTATAAGCTTAAAACTTCCCATGCCGCGCTAACTAGATCAATATGTTGCCCTGAAAAGTGATTAACAAATATCCAGTCAAAGCTTTAACATAATCTGGGAATGGAGAGCTTAAATCTGAATCAAGCATAAATTGGGGCCGAACATCAAATTTATGGCTCTGGTGTTGGTGGGACTTTTATAATGTACACATTTCCTTCAGTATTTTGGCTATTTTCCCCGCAAAATGAAAATAAAATCGCACATTTAAAAAATTATTATAACACTTTACTTTACAAGACATTCACAATACATAAAGTTCTTTAACGATGCATACTTTTCAGTTGTAATTGATATATAACTATAATTTTATATCTAATGTATATTGCGCTATCTAGGCGGTGCGCTGTATCAGTGGATATGGTTGTTTATCAGAGTGTGAAATAATGAGTGAAATTTTCCAGATTTCAGGTAGTGAGGCTTCCTTCATTCTCATATTGGATGGTGATCAGGAAGTAGCAAGTAGTTTACGGGTACTAATGCGACCACCAAAAATGTTCTCTTCTCCCACACAAGTATTTTTTGCTACTATCTTAATAAAGTATTTGTATTTGTACCTGAACTATTTCAAGGAACGCTCATCTGGTTCTGCTATGTAAAGGGTCAAGATAACTTTTTGGCCTACTATATTTTTAATAAGAGGGTGAGTATTGAGGTTTCTAAAATTGTTTTAAATCATTCTTAAATATGTAATCCTGCAATTTTTTTAAAATAATTTGATGAATTTCGCTTTTCCCTGTCTAAAAAATGCAGAAGTTTTGTCACATCCACTGAATGGGTTGAGAAATAATATATTATCTACAACTTATTGTGGGTATTTAAAACTCTTCGAAGAATAAATACGCTCGACTCGCGAAATACGAGTAACTAAGGAAGTGTTCATTTGTTTCTGTGAAGTAACGATAGTTAATAATTCTGAGAGTTCGTAAAGGCACTTAAAAACGGTAGCCACGTTAAAATTAAAAGATTAAGCTTATTTATTTGTTTTTTGTTCAATGTTATTGCTGGATAGGGCTGGAACCTTTGATGTAACTGTAACACTCGGAGTAGTTTCCACAAACAGCAAAACACTTTCACTTCGCTCGACGCGCGTTTCGCCAACCAAGTTGGCATCATCCGGAGAGGATTAAAACTAATCTTAAACTACAAAATCTACCATTTTTATACTATTTTCATGGTGACGTCACTAATGATATCACCGTGAAACTTACGCGTGACTAATCACGCTTCAATGATCGGTTGCTAAGCAACGCGTAAAGCGGGCTACGGTATGATATCACCGTGAAATTTACGCGTGATTAATCACGGTTCAATCATCGGTTGCTAAGCAACGCGTAAAGCGGGCTATACGGTATAGGTCCCTTGTCGCTATTCATACTACTATTACATTTTACAATTTCTATGCTCTCAAATACATCCAACTGTCTATTATTGGTCACATTTCTAACTAATCTTAAATTACTAATATCTATTCTATGATTGTTTTCAAAAGCATGTTGTGCAACACTAGACTTATCTGTTCTTCCATATTGTAGATGAGCCATATGCTCTTTAAATCAACATGACACAACATGAAGGAACCGCAATGGGTAACTGTTTATCGCCTTTCATTGCTAATGTCTTCATGAGTCGGTTTGAAACTGAAGCAAAAGAAGAATTCGAGTATTTTCCTAGGACTTGGCTTAGGTATGTGGATGACATTTTTGCCGTGTTTGACACTAAGATTGCGGATGTAGAAAACTTCATTTTCAAATTAAATAGTCGTTTCACTTCTGTAAAGTTTGCATATGAACTAGAAAATAATGGAAAACTTCCATTTTTAGATGTATTAGTAATTAAAAATAGTGACAATAGGTTACAATTTGATATATATAGAAAAGATACCAGTACGATCAGATATATCCCTAATGAGTCTCACCACTGCTATCAACATAAAATGGCAAGTTTTAATTTTCTTGTCCATCGTGTACTAAGTTTCCCTCTCAGTAATGAGAGGTTTGAAAAAGAAAAAGTATTAATTAAAGATATAGCTGTGAGTAATGGTTATCCTAGAGATATAGTTGAAAAATTAATTAGGAAGCGTAAATTTAAGGACACAGTTCGTAATTCTACGACCTTTCAAAAGGATATAGAGGCTCCAAAATATGTATCCATCCCGTACGAACCCCGGTTTACTCGTGGTTTGAGTAAGGTTTTCAAAAACGTGGGTATAACAGAGATTCATTCGTCGAGCAACAAATTACAACAACTTTTAGACAATCCAAAGGATAAAATTGTTCCAAATGAAAGGTCTGGGATTTACGAAATTAGTTGTAATGATTGTGATCGAAAATATGTTGGACAAACGAGACGATCAATTAACACCAGATTTAAAGAGCATATGAGCCATATGCTCATATCTAAAATATGGAAGAACAGATAAGTCTAGTGTTGCACAACATGCTTTTGAAAACAATCATAGAATAGATATTAGTAATTTAAGATTAGTTAGAAATGTGACCAATAATAGACAGTTGGATGCATTTGAGAGCATAGAAATTGTAAAATGTAATAGTAGTATGAATAGCGACAAGGGACCTATACCGTATAGCCCGCTTTACGCGTTGCTTAGCAACCGATGATTGAACCGTGATTAGTCACGCGTAAATTTCACGGTGATATCATACCATAGCCCGCTTTACACGTTGCTTAGCAACCGATCATTGAAGCGTGATTAGTCACGCGTAAATTTCACGGTGATATCATTAGTGACGTCACCATGAAAATAGTATAAATATGGTAGATTTTGTGGTTCAAGATTAGTTTTAATCGTCTCCAGATGATGCCAACTTGGTTGGCGAAACGCGCGTCGAGCGAAGTGAAAGTGTTTTGGTGTTTGTGGAAACTACTCCGAGTGTTTCAATGTTATTGAATCACCATCAAAGTATAAATATGGTTAATAAACAGATGTACTAGTTAACTGCAAAACAATATGTCTCTTTTACTTCAGAATAAATTCAATATTAATAAAGTCACGTGTTAAATAATCTTTGAAAAAAAATTTAATTTACAATCTTAAAAAGCATATACTACCAACCTGATTTTATAAGTCTATTTTAAACTCAGCTTGAGGTTAAGTGTTTCCATGCTCTAATTTAAAATTTAAAGTAAGAAAACTATTAGTTTTTCATCTTATCTATAAAATTATAAAATTGACACACATACATATTATAAATAACAAATTCAATTTTTTTACTGGCATTGTGAATATAAGCTAATTAAAGTAAGTATGTATAATATAGAAATATATACATACAATACATAGATACATACCTACATGTTTATTTATTGATTTGTATCTAGGCTGTCCTTGTAGGATGAAAGAAACGCTTTCTTCCTATTATTAATAAGAATAATATTATATGCAAGCATTAGTTTTTATAATATAAAATATATAATCTGCAATTATATTACATGTCAAATATAATATACTGAAATAATAATATTGATTTTAACTAACTGTAGATTAATTTATTTAGAACCTTTTGTACCTAATTTGTTACAGTTGCTCCAATTATGACACTCTATTACTGTAATAAAAGTTTACCGTATATTCGGGAAGGATTTAAATTTTTCAGCTGCAATGCACGTCTGCATTAATTAAGTCCTAGCCTCCAAACATACATAAACTCTAGTTTTGTTTAAGAGTTTACCAACTGAAACTTTCAGCTTCTTTAAAGCCCCAAATAGTTTTAGTCTAACGATAATTGAAGTTGAAAGCCCAACTTGTAACTACTTTATTATAGTTACTGAAAATTTACGACCTGTTAACTTCCGAGTAAAAAAATTGGAGACCCTCTCCGTTGCTGGAAGGCAACGTCGAATGAAAGGAATTCCTCATAAATTTGCGAGGATGCTTAATATCGTTAAGGAAAAACGAATTAGTTAAGTACGGGTTATTAGTGGGTGCTTGGAAATGAGAATATTTCAGGTTTAGTAAATCAAATTTGTTTCATGAACTAGCAGAAATTAATATTTCAGCTCGCCTTTCAGCTGGTAAAAAGGTAGTGCAAAGAGAAGCAAAAAAGTTACGAGGGCTTAAAATCTAGATTGGTTTACGCATATAAGATTTATTAATAATTTTATAGTAATACTATAACTAGTATCACTATAAAAACTTTGATTAATTTCACTAACGGTAAAGCTTTTATAGTGATTTTAAGCGGTCCAGCATCATAAATCCCGGAACAGCTGAGAGACGCCATTTTAGAGTTCGAGTTTGCAGATTGCTGCATATCACCACAAGAAGGAAAATACTCAAGATAGTGCAGTGTAGTGCAAGTGTGTATTGTTCAGAGGTTTGTTAACGCTGGATTAACTTTGATGAGCATA
This sequence comes from Tetropium fuscum, assembly GCA_964058915.1. Classification (NCBI taxonomy): domain Eukaryota; kingdom Metazoa; phylum Arthropoda; class Insecta; order Coleoptera; family Cerambycidae; genus Tetropium; species Tetropium fuscum. Next base: position 27,239 of record CAXKVY010001846.1, on the reverse strand, counting down.
AGGTAGTAAACAACGAAACCATATTTGTTTATTGCTTATGTATATATATGCAAAAATTCCATTTCTTTTTTATATATTTATTAGGACTCTGAATGTCCTATATATATTTTTACTAGTCTGAGATATTGAGGTATCGTAGATTACTATAGCTTCTTATTTTATTAAAAATTTCATATAAGTTCTCCTTCACAAAATATGATTTCTATATAATAAACGTTAGCAAATCTGTTCTTATTCATAATAATATATCACTGATAATAAAATTTCACAAAATCAGCTTATAAGATACTTGCACAAAAAAGTTTACAATATTAATAATACTTCCATATTTTAATTTTATTTGCTTATAACTAATCTAAATTTGAACTCTACCCATTAGGAAAGACTATCGTGCTCTTTTATAAAACAAAAATTATCAAAATCAATAAAATTTCAATTTTCAAAATAAATCAAATCAAAACAAATGAGAACAAGATATCTATAATTTAGTAACTTTTACATAAAATAAAATATTATACATTCACTCTATATTAATTATGAAATTATCTATCACCAAACGTATAGATATATATTAACTCTCATAGAAAATTAAAATAAAAGAAATATAAATATTACAATAATATACGAGTATATCTGGATTTTTCAATAAAACCATGCATATATGTTTAACATTACGTACTTAATTTTGGCACCGTCTGAACTTCGGCACTACGTAAGCGATTGGTCAGTTAGCGACTGAGAAATTTAAAGAAACCAATCAGACTTCGACGGGTGCCAAAATCTATTACGGAATGTTCAAATGCTTCCTACATAAGACTGTCGTCTGAGGTTATTATTGTGGTTAGAATGATGACGGGTGGAGATACTGAAACACTACTATTATAGCATAATAGATACAAACTTTAAATTTATGCGCAATTTACTATATACATTGTATATCCCCGTGTCGTGTGTCACGGCCAATAGTTTACCATTAATAATGTATTAAGCATATCAATCGACAAACTAACCTCATGCATACTCTGTATTGGAAGATTAATAACGCTATGGATGACTAAGTTCCAGCTAACCCAATAAGCTGTAACATCCAGTAAGTTTTCTGTAAAGTGTAGGTGCCGATATATCGACATATTTCTACTTACATGCAGATAATTGTAAAACGTATGGTCGAGTTAGGCCTTATACTGCGTTAATAAAATATATGCATAAAGAGTTAAACCAGTCACTATGTATTTAAAATACACCATTTCCTGCAAAAGGTGTGACCGGCAAAAAAACTTTGGAAATGTTAACCTATATATTGATTGTCCTAAATTTGCAACTCTCCGAGTGGAGCACAATCTACCCCAGGCGTTAGGAAAGACTATCGTGCTCTTTTATAAAACAAAAATTATCAAAATCAATAAAATTTCAATTTTCAAAATAAATCAAATCAAAACAAATGAGAACAAGATATCTATAATTTAGTAACTTTTACATAAAATAAAATATTATACATTCACTCTATATTAATTATGAAATTATCTATCACCAAACGTATAGATATATATTAACTCTCATAGAAAATTAAAATAAAAGAAATATAAATATTACAATAATATACGAGTATATCTGGATTTTTCAATAAAACCATGCATATATGTTTAACATTACGTACTTAATTTTGGCACCGTCTGAACTTCGGCACTACGTAAGCGATTGGTCAGTTAGCGACTGAGAAATTTAAAGAAACCAATCAGACTTCGACGGGTGCCAAAATCTATTACGGAATGTTCAAATGCTTCCTACATAAGACTGTCGTCTGAGGTTATTATTGTGGTTAGAATGATGACGGGTGGAGATACTGAAACACTACTATTATAGCATAATAGATACAAACTTTAAATTTATGCGCAATTTACTATATACATTGTATATCCCCGTGTCGTGTGTCACGGCCAATAGTTTACCATTAATAATGTATTAAGCATATCAATCGACAAACTAACCTCATGCATACTCTGTATTGGAAGATTAATAACGCTATGGATGACTAAGTTCCAGCTAACCCAATAAGCTGTAACATCCAGTAAGTTTTCTGTAAAGTGTAGGTGCCGATATATCGACATATTTCTACTTACATGCAGATAATTGTAAAACGTATGGTCGAGTTAGGCCTTAACTGCGTTAATAAAATATATGCATAAAGAGTTAAACCAGTCACTATGTATTTAAAATACACCATTTCCTGCAAAAGGTGTGACCGGCAAAAAAACTTTGGAAATGTTAACCTATATATTGATTGTCCTAAATTTGCAACTCTCCGAGTGGAGCACAATCTACCCCAGGCGTTCAAAGGAGGGGTGAAATTTCTCTAACGTGGAAACGTAGCTTATTCTGACAATAAAAAGTTGTTATTAGTAAAAGTAGATTATGAGTTTTCGAAAATGTTGTTTTCGAAAAACTTAATGCTGTTTGTAGAACCGGAAAGGTGCTTCGATGAGTTTTTCGCTGTTATTTCATTAACAGTTATCGCTTCCTACTAAAGAGAGTTAGAGCTAAAGGGGTGCGAATTAGGGGTATGGCGACACCCCTAAAAGACAGGTTACCTAAAAACTCAGAAGGAGTGTTTTAGCGTTTTTCACAAAAATTGTCTTTTTTTTTAATAAAGCGCAATTGTAGGGAGCGCTAACTTTTAATGAAAAAACGACGAAAAAAGTCAGCGTGGCACCTCTTAGACTCCCAATCAAACAGTATTAATTCAAAAAATAAACAAATCGGCAGGTACGTAAAGGAATCTGTGGTATATCGAACCACGAAAGGAACTTCGAATATTGTGCTTTGGACAGAAGTTACAGTATATGCGACAAATTGGTACATTTAAGTACAATTTTTCAGTACATACATGCGATACTTCGGCCGTCATAATGTCATAATTAAACTTGACGCAAGGACAAGAACAAAACACCGTTGGAAAGCTAATTTACTCAGGAACATGATACTTTTTAAATAATCACAATCAGAGTAATGATTCAGCCTAAGACCGTAACTTTTAGCGAAAAAGTGCTTTTATACCCGGGCCTGTCATTTAAAAACTATAAATCCTAGATATATGTTTTCGGTAGAAAAACTCAAGATCTACTTTTATTAATAACAACTTTTTGTTGTCAGACTAAAGGTTTAAACTACGTTTCGACGTTAGTGCTATATCATACTTTTGAACACCTGGGGTAGTTTATGCTCCACTCGGAGAGGTTTGCAAATTTTGCCGGTTTTTTTGCCGGTCATGCCTTTTGCAGGAAAAAAGTAGATAGTGACTGGACTGAGTACCTAGGTAAGTGTAGTTTTAATAATTTACATAATTTATTTCGTCGACATTTTATATGATAGCATTTTCGAGAAAATCGCAATTTAACACCATAACATTTTCTAATAGGTAGTAAATAAGTATTGAAATTATAACAAACAAATTATCTAAAACAGTTTCAAATTAAGTTCTGAAAGTTTCCTCCGTTTACTTGTTGGTAATATCCAAGACGCAAATCGAACTTGCGTAATATCTTCTTGCACTTTTCGTCGGATTGATCTAATTTCGGTTCTAATTCTATCCTTTAATTCCAATTATTAGGTCTATTCTGAGAGACCTTAGATTTTAGTAACACCAGAAACAAATATAGTTGTTAATTCGGGAATCAAACCACTATATTAGGCCCCGTCTACCAATCCATCTGTTCGGGAAACCATGCTGTTACATGTGTAAGCAATCATTGAACGTGTATACTGTGGTGATACTCCATTCTAATAATGCCACAAAGATTCATTCGGTATATCTGGATCTGTATCACTTGGATATAATGCTGCAAATGCGGGAATTATATAATTTTCCAGAAAATATATTTTTTTTCACTAGCCAATGTTCTAATTATCAATTCTTTGTGGATTTTTGTCAATTGTCCAACGTGGATTTTCTGAAGTCTACATTTTTTTTCTATTTACGCTATTATGGAAACTAAACATCACTAATGTACTTAATAGAATATTGTTTCCTACCCATAGATACTAGAGAAAAATAATTCTTTAAATATATGTAATATATAACATTTTAATTCACAGCTACTGGTTCATATAATTGATGTAGGCCATCGGTGCGGCTGTGGGAACTATAATTCAATTCCGAATGTAGTAGCTCGTCCGTAATTGTACGTTCTTTTTACTACACACCACTATAGCGACTAGCAGCTGAATTTCTAATGAAATATGCAATTGAAAGCGTGCCTATGCTGAAATATGATACATTGAAAAATGTATTATGCAGATCTGACCTAGAGCCATATCGCAGTTGACGCGATTGATGGCCATTAAATATTGATCGCGCGGGTGATTATCGCGAATATGTTGAAATGTATATACTTACTTTATATAGCTTATATGTGTGGGAATAATGAATATTGCTTCTTAAATATAATTATACACTTGAGATAGAGAGAGAATATGTATGAGAGATATGTTAGAAAGAGAGGTTATAAATGATTTGAAATGAGCTTGAGACACTTTCACTCATTAACTCGCTTGAGGTTCAAAAGAAGTTCCTAGTGTATATGATACTCGATTTCAATTGACTTATTCTATGTTAATTATATTTATCGACTAATATTATATTATAGATATATAAATATTATTTATTCCAACTGAATTCACTATCATCAATAGATCTTAAGCTAATGGCTTTAAAGGTTAACGAAAATATTTAAAGATTGTTTAGAATTGTTAACACAAAATTTATTTATTTATATATAAAGTATAGTTTTATATATGATTTCAGAAAACTTAAATTATCCTAATCAGATGAGGCCTGAGATAAGTTATATTAGTACATATTTATTATTGAACATCAACACATAATAATACAACTTCTATTAAGTTCCAGAAATGTTTATATTCAGCATGATTACACTTACATTCGAAGTATTAAAAGCTGTTCTCTCAGCTGGTATCTCCAAACGTCCTCTGCTTAAATGGCTATTTGTTTACTCCCGATGAGAACTGTTTAGTCGTCTCCTAATAGCTTACTGCATTCACTTGACTGATGAGAACAAGATGTACCACTTTTGGAACATAATTTTGTTTAATCGTGCATTGGTTTAATATTTTAAAACATAAGACATAACTGCTTAAAGCCTCCTTGGCTGGATTAACACATCTATATACAAATTAATGGGGATTTAACATTGTTTTCACCTCAGTCGTGAAAAAGTGCGAGCTCACGCTTCTCATAAATATCAAAAAACAACCTATGGATTTGTTTTTATCAAGGAGGTACTTGTAAGTACTCATTTCCTATTGTTTTGTTTACTACTAAAATTATGACCAATGATAGTATGCCTACCATTTAATATGATTTTATATATTTGATTATAATTTATTAATTCTATATGATAACATCATATGTTTATCTATTATATACTTTCTATTTATAATTTACATACTTCTTCTAATAAGAATAGGTGAATGTTGAGCCTAAAGTAGCTTAACGTAAAAAGATGTAGATCCAGATTCCCGACGCCATTGCCGATCGAGAGTTGCCCCATTCCGATAATAGGGGAGAGGTACAGCATCGTAGCGGTTGTGCGACGTACAGTGCAGTGCGTGTGTTTTTAGTTTGGGTTGATAAAAAGGATTATTAAATAACTAAAAAATAATTTAAAAAAATATTTTTTTTAATAATAATTATAAACTTCGATTGTATTTCGTTGTGTATTTATATACGCCCATTTAAAATTTGTTTTGTTTTTTGGTAGGGATTTGTTGGTAGGGATTTTTAAAAGTCCCATTCATATTTTAGAGTAATTAAGTTATGATAGTATGTCGTAGGGTACTTTTAGTTTCTTCTTAATTTAAGAAAATTTATTTCATCATCAATTAACATTTCTTAGCATAAAATAAAATTTCTGTGCTGAGCTGTGATAGATATTTTTGAAATAAAAATTTATTTAAAAATCAATTTAATTTTTATAAGCTACTATAAGATACTATTATTTTGAATCCTTCTTAGAGACCATAGATATGTCATGCTAAAATATTAAAATAAAAAATAACAGGTATTTCTTGATAGATGGTAGAATCATATAAGATGATAGAATTCATATAATATTCATATAATCGGCGCCCATATTCATTTCTCCAGGAGCAAAATTAAGTAAAGCAAAGTAAGTAAATATTCATATTTAATACTCCATTATTCTATGTTAGGCATATTTACATTAATAATACTAAAAATGTAATGAAAATATTCAACGTAGAGCATATTAGTAATATCAATATTAAATTATTAAATCATTACTTTGTCCATTGGCTTAACCAACATGTAGTGGCATTAATATAAACACACTAAAATCATTCTAAAACAAAGTCATTCATATCATATTCTTTACAATTTTCACTCACTCCAACGTTGGGAATTTAAATATATAATATCCCATATTATTATAATCATAACAATATATATATATATATATATATATATATATATATATATATATATATATATATATATATATATATATATATATATATATATATATATATATATATATATATATATATATATATATATATATATATATATATATATATATATATATATCATATCCGTATTCGTCCACTATTTAAAGGTTATATCTACTCGATACAAAAGTCCTCCACTAAGCCAGTAGATAAGGTTTATTGTCGTGGCAAAGATATAATGGAAGCCATTTCCCTCTTTCCATCTCGTAAGTACACAATATAGATTCGGAAAATCAATACCTGCGGTGTTACTTTCTCTACCTACATAAAAATATATTAAGAGGGGTAAACTAGATTGTTCCCAATAATAACTGTGCAACAATTTCATATAAACCTAAAATAATTTGATCGGTCATGGGCCAAGCCATACAAGTTTTCCCAATATACAAAAATGATAATACTTTTTTATTTTGTAAGTAGTGTATTTATTTTATATATTTATTTATTTTATATAGTTATTTTGTAAGTAGTTATATAAAAGAAATGCACACAAGTAGATTAAATTACTTTCTATGAATATGAGTATAATCCACCATCTTCAAGACTATTTATTCTGTTGTAAATTGCTTGTAACACACTGTGTTTCAAAATTAAGAAATTATTTTGAATTGTAATAACTTTTTCATACGAGTGTGCGGTAAACTGCACTTTACCGCATGCAAATCCGTACTGGAAGAAGTACTTTGCCGCACGTATATTGTCAAATATTGATTAGCATATTTATTTATAAACATATGTATAATAACCTAAAAACAGTTTACAGAATAAATAACGGGCATTGCGTGCCGCTTCTACTTTCCCTTTCCTCGCATACCGCCCGTGGAGAGCGAGGAATCCAGCGCATACATAGTGCCTCAGGTTCTCGCTGCAAACAGTTAGTGGAGATTTGTACAGAGTAGACCAGAAACGTCATGCGATATTACATTGTATTAACATGTCTACGGTATATTGTTCAGTCAAGGTTGCACAAGTACTGCGGATGTATTGGCTCATGGGTCGTCAATCCAAACTATCAGTCCAGAATAAAGTCCAATTATATAAAGCAATACTAAAATCCATATGCTAATACGGTCTCCAACTTTGGATATGCACCAAACCATCACGCCTGAAAATCATATAAAGGTTCCAAAATAAAAGACTTCATTGTTAAGGCACCTTGGTATATTAGTAACCTAACGCTGCACAGGGACCTTCAAATCCCATTCATAACAGAAGAGATACATACTAGAGCAACTAGTAGTTAGTTGCTATAGTATGTATAGTATAGCAACAGAGACTTACAGGACATCAATGCGAACTGATGCTCCCAACAGAAGACTAAATAAATCTTGGCCAGTAGATCTCCTCCAGCAACACTAACCTAGATTAGTGATATATAAAGAGAAATGCCAATGGACAGATGTCCATTCCTTTCATAATGTAAGACTAATGTAGTAGATTGTAAATTGCAATAAAACACAAAAAAACGAATTCTTTTGCAAGTCCATGAAATTTGGCACAGTTATTGATAGCAATTATATAAACATTTGGCATTAAGCCGTTTTGATTTTTTTAATAAAGACAAATATATAATTATATTGGCACCGGAACACTATACACCTACCAAATTTCAAGTCTCAAGTCTCTAGCTCTTACGAAGTCAAGCTAAATAAAACCGCTTAACAAATCCAGTCTATTAACAGGAATAAAAACAAAATTTGTTATAACTCATACAATTCCCTTTTTATTGTGTACATTCGGAATAACCCGGATATTGAAACTGAAGGTTAGGAATGGCGATCTGATAATTTAGTCGGCAAAACAATTCTACCGGACGTAACACAACTGTTATTTATTCTGTAAACTTTCTTTATATTTTGTAATATTTTTATTATTTTTGTAATGAAATTGCATTTTCAAATATGATAATATTGGTAAAAAAAAGGAAGTTGGAAACTAAACTAAACTTTCACTCACTTAGATATTGCGCAGATTTAGTTAATTACGCAGATTTAAGTTTGCCTTTTTTATTTAATAATTTTCTTTTTTAGTTTAGTCAACGCTCATAGAAATAATACTGTACCTAATACGTGCGGGAAGTATCTTTTCCGCATTCCATTGCTGAGCGAACTCTGCTGCGCATCTTTTGGACAAATGCATACGGAAAAGTATCATTTTCCGCGCTTGTTAGGTAATTAACTATTCTGTTACTTGAGCAGCTGCGCTGAATATGTTTTGGGCTGAACTTTTTCAAACTAAAGCCAGTTTTTTACTTTTAAGTAAATCTTAGGATTACGAGAATTTTATCTTATACCGTTTACTTGCCTACACTTAACAAAGGCATATATTATGTGAGCCTTTGTTGGAGAATGTCTGGCAAATTCAAGTTTAATGCAACTCATAATTCAAGATTTATTACGTCGTTAATCATGCGGCAATATAGCCGGGATTTGAGAGGTGATATTACTGTCGATGGCTAGATCCCCAGATAATGGGATTGGAATTAAATAAAACTGAAGACTTGTCAAGTTTAAGACTAAGCTGAACTCCGAAATATCCTGCATTAATTAAATGTAACTTATATACCTACCTAAATATATCCGTTCCGATATACACAGAAATATATTTAAAGAAATATATTTCTATGCTCGTATAATAATTTACCGCTTTATAAAAGTATTTTGCTTAGAATCCGTGCCCTTGATAATTTTTAATCTTTCTACCCCATAAAAAATGCTATCACGTCGCATGGATTTATCCCCATGTAAACGAACAGACATTTTTAGAGCAGTTCCCTACCCTTGTTTATTATTCCGGTCTGCACAGCTTGCATATGTCGCAACCAGGGTGGCAAGGGCAATCTGGAAATTTCCCGGGTGTCATTCCATATACAGGGTGTATTGCTGAGTGGTCTATTAGACGGTTTACCTATACAGAAAGTACAGGTAAGTCGAAAGTAACTGCATACATATGTTAAACATAAATATAACATGTTTTCAGATGTACTCTATTTGATGAAAATAAAGCCCTATATATGTCGAAAGGCGGCAACTTCCTTATTTTTAATGACAGCTCTCAAAATCATCACCTACCTATCACGAAAACCAATGACATGCGAAACACTTCATCATCGTCATACGAAGTTGGGATTGTAAAGAACAGTAATGATTTTTTCAAATATTAATGAGTGATGGAGCGTATGTAGAGGTAATGCATTTATCCGTACAATGATACAGGGGTATACAGAATGAACCGAAAAGGATACCAACTTGAACAGCTTCCATTCAGTTACTTATTTGAAATAAAATATACATAATATAGTGTGTGATCATATTAAGTTCCTTTTTTCATTCCCTTTCAACGTATTTAGCTGGTATTCCTCCCATGTAGTAAGTATATAATGTACTATTTTTAACTATTCGCTACGAAAGAGTAAATGGCATTTGACCGGGTGAATGTTAACACGTTCACGGACAGCGACGTCTATGGACATTTAGGCCACTGTATGTGTAGCATCTCAATTTTATGACGTCTATAGCCGTCCTAACAAATACACGCATTTGTCGCTACAAAGTTTATAAATTGTCTAAAATTGTACAAAAAAAATTGTGTAATTTATTTTTGTATTATGTAACATCTGATTTATATACCTAATCTTTTGTTTTTTTGGCCAACACTCAGCTTATTTATGACTCCAAGAACCGGCAAATATCAAAGTACTGTTTGTAACATTCGAATATGAGACATAAAAAATTTTCAAAGAATACCCACAAATGCCGCAATGGGAGATCGGGGCAGTATAACTTTTCTTACAGCAAGCTAAAATAATCACTCTAGAGGCGCTTTCATTTAACAAGTTTGTTTTGATAGAATACTAATAAGTAATCAATTTTAATACAAAACTCATCAAAATAATACACTAAATTAAAGAATAACTATTACTTCTAAAGGGTCCGCCAATAGGGACGCTCGATCTTTGACAGCTCATGGCGGCCATGTTGTTTGTGGTAGAGTTGGCAAACGTAGTTGTTATTATTCAGTGTATCTTCACAAATCACCATGAACCAATTCAGCCGCGAGCAACATGTGCAAATCGTTAAAACTTATTACGAAAATCATTCATCGGTTCGAGCAACGTTCCGCGCGCTCCGCCAATTTTACGGTGCAATTAATCGTCCTGCTGAGTCGACTATCCGTCGTTTGATTAACAAATTCGAGGCAACCGGTTCGGTGAACAATCAGCCAACACCGACGCGTCGTCGAAACGTCCGATCTGCCCAGAATGTCGCCGCTGTGCGCGATAGTGTGCGTGAAAATCCGCGACAGTCAATTTCACGTCGCGCACAGGAACTCCGCCTTTCGGAAACATCACTTCGCCGAATCTTGCATCTGGATTTGGGCATGCATCCGTACAAGATCCAGCTGACACAAGAGCTCAAAATAAACGACCATAGACAGCGCCGTATCTTCGCTGATTGGGCTTTAGAGCAGTTGGAAGTCGACCCCGATTTTGGTCGCAAAATCATCTTCAGCGATGAGGCACATTTTTGGTTAAATGGGAATGTCAACAAGCAGAATTGCCGTTATTGGGCCGAGAACAATCCACAGGAGGTCCACCAGGTCGCAATGCACCCAGCAAAGGTAACTGTTTGGTGTGGATTTTGGGCCGGAGGCATCATCGGGCCGTATTTCTTCGAGAACGACGATGGTGTGTCCATCACGGTAAACGGCGAACGATACAGATCCATGATAACGAACTTTTTCTGGCATGAAATCGACAATATGGATGTCGAGGATATGTGGTTTCAGCAGGACGGCGCTACGAGCCACACAGCGCGCGCCACAATGGATCTTCTGCACGAGCGCTTCGGAGGAATGGTTATCTCGCGCGGAGGCGACATCAACTGGCCACCGAGATCGTGCGATTTAACCCCACTAGACTATTTCTTGTGGGGTTTTCTTAAATCACAGGTCTACGCAAACCAACCACAAAACACTGATGCCCTCAAAGTCAACATACGCCACGCCATCGATGAAATACAGCCCGATTTGTGCGCCAGAGTCATTGAAAATTGGACTTCTCGTATGCGCGCCACCCAGCGAAGCCGAGGTGGACATTTGACCGATATTATTTTCCATACATAATGCCTTCGAATACTCTTTCAAACAAAAAATAAATTTCATTTATACCTCTCACACAACTTGCTTTATTTCATTTTAAAGATCGAGCGCGCTTATTGGCGGACCCTCTATTTCAAGAATTATTGTTGACCCCACTTTACCACCAAACGTTCGATGGTATTAGGGTATTAGACATCTAAATGAATGGCAATTATGCCATTATGTGACAAGGCCGAGGAACGTGTAAAATGGATCCGTAATATTTGAATGGAAAACATTCTTATTCTGCATTACATTCACCATCGAATTGTTTTATGATATGACGAAAGGTATATAGTGTGATCAATATTTTGTTATACTACATGATAATGTCATAATGTGATGAGCCAGTATATAAAGTCATTTGCATTTCCTTAAATTCCTGGAAATCGGTTATACTTGAAAACGCTGTTAAAAATGCGGGAGCACGGCGGCAATGAGGGTTTTTTTGCTCGGGTTTTTATGTTTCATATTTCGATGTTACAAACTATACTGTTTCACCTTCGTTATTACTATTCATAGTGAAAATACATATATGACGCATAGGCACAACCACTACCACGTGTTCGTGAACGTGTTAATATATTGCAAAACATCAGCGCACAGAGTGAAACCATTGTGTTTGTCATATAATTTTTCGCAACTTTTAAATTGTCCGTCCGTCTGTCTGGAGAAAAATCTGGAGAAGAAGTTGAAGAAATGGATAACTGAGGACATTAATAAGTATATTAAATTTATTGCTTCAATTAAACTGAATTACTATTTGTATTACTTTGTTTTATTAAAAAAAAAGTGTATATAATAATTCATAAAAATATTTGTTAACTTATTCAGTGTAAATTTCGAACGCATTAATCCCTATTCGGGAAGCCTTGTTCGAATTGTAAAGCATGATGCATTCATAGTACGATTTCTCTTTGCAGTTGTTACCACATAACGATCTGCTCTAGCTGCTGTAGTTGTCGGTTTTCCACCCCCGTGAGGTTTGTTTGCACTTCCACGTGCACAGGTCTGCTCATAACACAATGTGATACATTAAACTACGGGCTACTTCTTGCTAAGTTCTTCCATCTTGAGGGTTTCTGACCATGTTGGTGTATTCGTTACTGCTTAATTGTTGATTAAGTTTTAAAAAAACGATTATCAATAAAAAAAATATTCTCGTTTCTTGCCATATTCTGTTATCAAATATTCCTGTTTTTCGACGTACTGTAATAAAATCGCCTGAAATTGATGCAATACAGTAAACGAATGATTGTAAAAAAAAGGAAATTATAATATCATCAACTAGAATTATATCTAGAAATATAAAATTGAATATACCCCTTCCATTGACGCGCGGTGTATATTCAGATATTGCATCACTCGCCGTGATTCGTGACGTCTCCTATGCAGACTTACTATATTTCTTGTTATTATCCAATGCTCCGAATTTTCAACAAACTATTTATAATGACATTCAAATAAAATTGAATGTACACGGTAGGTACATTGTATCCATCAATAGCTTATATATATTATCCTTAATAACCCGAAACATTTCGCGCTGTAGTAACAGATACCGCTCATTATCAGATGAATTATTCAATGTGAATTCATTATGCTTGCACATATAAGCAGAATAATTTATTTCTCAGCACCTCATCTACCGATGGTATATAGTGACGATACTACAAGAACATCAGATATTGCAGTCCTTATAATGAGTGGGAAAACTTCCGCTATATTCAATTCTGCTCCATTACTGTAATATTATACACTTTGCCTACATAAAATCAGCGTCTAAGTTTATATGTATTCGTACACGAGGTCTTCGTCTATTTTGTAATTCCTGTTGAGGGGAATTAGTTAACATATTTATTTAATTTTATTTGAGAAACAAACAGGTTGTACGCCTAGTTAGATGTTTCTTACATTTATACATACATACATATATACATACATATATATATATATATATATATATATATATATATATATATATATATATATATATATATATATATATATATATATATATATATATATATATATATATATATATATATATATATATATATATATATATATATATATATATATATATATATATATATATATATATATATATATATATATATATATATTTATCTTCTAATTTCTTTGCTATCTTTATATATTTTTTTTGGAGGGTTTATCTTGGGATAGTAGCAATAAAACGACTGATTAGGTTACTTGACGTTTCGGTCCCTTTCTTGGGCCTTTTTCAAAAGAGTATTTTATTTTGTGACATATTTGACACAGGTAAATATGACAGTTTTAATTAATTTTTAAGGTTACTAGACTGTTCGATTAGTATCATAGGGAAGAACAGCCAAGAAACCCTACGAACTTAAGCTATTTTATATTTCATTATTATTCTAATTTTGGTTATGTTAATATTATGTAGATGTATATTTATAGTAAGTAGGTATGTATGTACGTATATAAGTTTATATATAGAGAGAATGTTTTTTGTTAATTTATTTAATACTTTTATATTAACAGATTGTAGATTGTAGAAAGATGTTCTGTATCTTTCTTGTTATTACATGCATTAGGATTTTTTTGAATATAAATTGATTCCATTATTAGGCGTGTTTTATAATTTTGTTCTTTATTAATAACTTTAGTATTTTCGTAGTTAAATTGATGACCTGTTTCATTAGAATGTTTTTTTAGAGCTGTAATATTAGCTGAATATTTGTGACCTTTTAAACGTTCTTCAAGGAGTTGCATTGTTTGACCAATGTAGACTTCATCACATTGTTTACATGGAATTTCATATATACAGTGTGTAGTTTTTTCAAGTGGATTTTTATCTTTTAATGGTGTGTAAAGGAATTTTAAGTTGTTTGTAGTTTTGTGTGCTGTGTGAATATCATATGTTTTTAAAATGTTTGAAATATTTTCTGATAGTTGTGGTATATATGGTAAGGCAATATATGTTTTACGAGTATTAGTTGTATTGATTAGTGGTGGTGGAGAATTGTAGTATTTGTGAATTCGGTTTTTGAAAATTTTGTTGATTAGAGAAAAAGGATAGTTATTATTTATTAAAACGTTTTTTGCTTTTTCTATGCATTCTTTTCTAAAAATGGAAGACGTTAGTTTTATTGATCTGTCTGCAATACCAATTATTACAGTTTTTTTATGGTTGTAAGGGTTTTTTGAGTAGAAATTGGTATATCTACCAGACCATGTTGTTTTTGTATTCCATTTTGTTAATATTTCAGTTTTATTATTTATAAGAGTTAAGTCTAAGAAATTTATTGTATTTTCTGATTCGTTTTCAATTGTAAATTGTATTTTTGGATGGTAACTATTAAATTTATTTAGGATATAATTTTTATGTTCAGTTGGAAATGCAGTTATGCAATCATCAACATAACGTTTGAAAAATGGTATTTTATAGTTTAATGTTGGAATTATGGTTTTCTCTAAATCTTCTAGTACTAATTCTGCGATTGTACTGGATATTGGTGAACCCATTGCACAGCCATATGTTTGTTTGTAATATGTATTATTGCATTGAAAAAATGTGCAATTTAATGTGAGTTCTAAGGCATATAAGAACTCTTCTATTGGTAAAGAAGTATAATTTTTTATTTCGTTCCAACGTTTATTTGTTATATTTTTTGCCAGGTCTATTGGTATATTGGTATATAGTGAAATTATATCTAAAGAGAAAAGTTTTTCTTGGTTATTCAATTTTATTGTATCGATAAATGTTTTGAATGTCCAAGAGTCCTTTATATAATGGGAAACTAAAAAATATATCACAAAAGATATAGCTAATACTTTAAAAATTAATAATTCTCTTCCCCCTAAATTTTATGGTCTACCAAAACTACCTAACTATCAACAAAATTTTCAAAAACCGAATTCACAAATACTACAATTCTCCACCACCACTAATCAATACAACTAATACTCGTAAAACATATATTGCCTTACCATATATACCACAACTATCAGAAAATATTTCAAACATTTTAAAAACATATGATATTCACACAGCACACAAAACTACAAACAACTTAAAATTCCTTTACACACCATTAAAAGATAAAAATCCACTTGAAAAAACTACACACTGTATATATGAAATTCCATGTAAACAATGTGATGAAGTCTACATTGGTCAAACAATGCAACTCCTTGAAGAACGTTTAAAAGGTCACAAATATTCAGCTAATATTACAGCTCTAAAAAAACATTCTAATGAAACAGGTCATCAATTTAACTACGAAAATACTAAAGTTATTAATAAAGAACAAAATTATAAAACACGCCTAATAATGGAATCAATTTATATTCAAAAAAATCCTAATGCATGTAATAACAAGAAAGATACAGAACATCTTTCTACAATCTACAATCTGTTAATATAAAAGTATTAAATAAATTAACAAAAAACATTCTCTCTATATATAAACTTATATACGTACATACATACCTACTTACTATAAATATACATCTACATAATATTAACATAACCAAAATTAGAATAATAATGAAATATAAAATAGCTTAAGTTCGTAGGGTTTCTTGGCTGTTCTTCCCTATGATACTAATCGAACAGTCTAGTAACCTTAAAAATTAATTAAAACTGTCATATTTACCTGTGTCAAATATGTCACAAAATAAAATACTCTTTTGAAAAAGGCCCAAGAAAGGGACCGAAACGTCAAGTAACCTAATCAGTCGTTTTATTGCTACTATCCCAAGATAAACCCTCCAAAAAAAATATATAAAGATAGCAAAGAAATTAGAAGATAAATATATATATATATATATATATATATATATATATATATATATATATATATATATATATATATATATATATATATATATATATATATATATATATATATATATATATATATATATATATATATATATATATATATATATATATATATATATATATATATATATATATATATATATATATATATATATATATATATATATATATATATATATATATATATATATATATATATATATATATATATATATATATATATATAATTGATACAATTGAGTTACATATATGTGTGTATAAATATACAAGTGTTAAATATTAACATACACCACAGTATACATAGTATACATTACATATACTAAAAATAAAATAACCACATACGTAATACATTGTTCTTTCTCGAAAACTATAGGGGGTTCGCGTTACTAAAATATTTCCTTATTTCCATTTTAAATATGTGCTGGCTATAGTGCTTTCGTTTGATATGCAAACTAATGGAATGCGGTGCTCAGTGGCGCGCGCAATTATCCTAATATAGGCAATAAAATAAAAAAAACAATAATGTTAACTCAATTTAATTTATAATATATCAAAAACAAATTGCAAATGGATGCGAACTGCAAGTGTATTTGTTTTTATTTTTTCAGAGCGAACGGTTCATCTGTTGGTAACGCCTGAAAGATATCTATAGGGTGGTGGCGCACGTAGGTATATGGGTATAATTTCGCGGGTTGTATTAGCGGATATTTTTTGGTTATTGTCTCAGTGGCAGCTGTAGGTGTTCGATGACTTCTTGTGTCCTTGAACGATACGATGAAGGATACGGTGTGTCAAAAGTGTGGCGAGATAAAAATGTAAAGGGCTCTAGTCAGGCATTTATGAAAGGATGGTCTACAGGCTTGAAGATACCCACTAGAAAAGGACGTCGTTTAATAGTGCATATTGGTAGTGAATGTGGTTTTGCAAAGGCCGGTCTTTTAACCTTCGAATCCAAGAACACAGGCGATTACCATTAAGAAATGAATTCCACCGTTTTCGAGGATTGGTACCAAGGAATTCTGGACAAATTACAACCTGGATCTGTTACAGTGATGGATAATGCTTCTTATCATTCTCGTAGAACAGAACAGCTGCCTACAACTGCCTGGCGGAAAGGACAAATTAAAGACTGGCTGGACGAAAGAAACATTGATTACGCTAATTCACTCCTTAATGCTGAATTGGTGGCACTGACCACAAGTTGCTAGGGAAAATACAACATTTAAGTTAGCTGATTTGAAAAAACTTCTAAATGGTGCAATCAGAGAAGTACATGCGGCCAACTGGATAAAATGTATAGACCATGTGAAGAAGGTGGAATCAACAATATGGGATCTCGATATTATGATAGATAGGTACTCCGGATACTCCCGTTAAACCAGTCATAATAAATGTAAATGAAGACAGTAGTGAAAGTGACTTATTTTCAGATAGTGAATAGTGATATGAATTTCTGATGTGAGTTTTTATGAAGAGTGGTACTAAGTGACAGTGAAAATTGTCAGTGAAAAAAGTGCAAAATTGAAAAGTGACGGTGAGTGTAATTATATGTGCAAATAATAACAAATGCCGCAAATTGGTGAATTAATTTGCTATAAATTTTTTATAACAGTCTTACCTCTACTAATAATAAGTAACCTAACCACGTTCTATCCTGGCAAGGGGCGCTTTTACCTCCCCGTAGTCCTTGGGCAATAGCAATTTATTTTCTTTAATAGCAATTTAATTTCTTTATTTTATTTTAAATTGTCATTGGCTAAATTGAGCACTAAGTTGCACACGCAGCTTGCAAAATTTTTTGAATATATTTTACATACATTCAGAACAAAATGATTTTAGGGCTTAGAGTTTTGCACATATATGAATATGACGGAATAAGACATCTTTTGAAGTCACTTCACCTTGGTTGCGCATGATGATACGCCACTGAGCAGGAAAGCCTGTAAATCGCCGGCTTGTTCATTGCCGGTTTTCTTTGAAAAATGTCGCACAATTTTTTGCTCTGGTTTGTATATCAAACGAAAACACTATAGTATCCTTAACGTTCTTTTCTCTTGCAGTTGATTGTAAGTTATACATATTGTAAGTTATACTATTCAACAATGAATAAGTTCTATTTATTTTAAACACAGTAAGTTTTGGACGTAATCTGTGGTCCGGAACAAAAAAGTTTAATTTAGATAGCAGGTAAGGACTGTCCAATATATCATTTATTAATTTGTAGAGGAACATAGATATGTTCTCTTATGCTATATGTGTAACTCTTCTGCCATTAAGATGTGGTACTTGCAGATCTGTACGAATTGGGTCATAATGAACGTAGCCCGGGTTAATATTATATTTTTGAAGTAAATATACTTGATAAATTTGTTCTGTACGGTTTTTATTTTGTGTTTTAAAGTTTGCGTTAGGTGACACCATATAACTGGACCGTATTCCAAGCGACTCCGGATGAGGGTTATAAAGAGATTTAATTGTTTCAATATTTTTAAAGTCGTACTAAATATGTTTAATAAATCCTAAGAAATTGTGCGCCTGATTAGTTATTACTTTATATGTGTTTCAAACATAAAATTATGTTGAAAAATAATCAATATTCATCAACATAATCAACAAAATTATATTGATGAATATTCATTTCAAAATGGTTCCCCGAATTATTCCTCTGTTTTTTAGATTTAACAAAATTCCAAAAATTATTCGTCTCATTGCATATATTTGCCTCTACGTTCTGAATATACTCTGCATATGCCTTGTTTATTTTTATTTTTTATTCAGCACGTTTAGCTTTAAAGGTATTTAAATAAATATGTGATACATTTTCTTTATAACATAATCTTTATAACATTGAGTGTTGGAATGAGGTTCTATATAGGTTGGATTAAGTACAAAGTTATTGCCTAATATGTCTACTTTAACGAATAACGTTTCTACATAAGTTTCCGAAGTTATAGTAGACGCTTCATATTTTTTAACTATTGCAATTAAGACACCACTTTCACGTACCTTACCTGTATCATGTACATTTCTGTATTTCCGGTATACGTTATATTCATCGTAGAAAATTTCACTATCATAAAACTCACAAGTTAGCCAGGTTTCTGTTAGGATAACAATATCAGATGTTTCTAATAGTAAATTGTGATAAAATATTGCAGTTTTCGTGCGTAATCCCCTATAGTTTTGGTAGTACATTCTTAGCTTCATTACATTGACAGTATCGCAATACGTTATAACAAGAAAAATTAACTGTGTGTGTTAATTATATATTAATAAATTAGATAATATATATATATATATATATATATATATATATATATATATATATATATATATATATATATATATATATATATATATATATATATATATATATATATATATATATATATATATATATATATATATATATATATTATCTAATAAGTAAAGTAAAGAAAAGTAAATGCAGATAATATAATACACTGCGCAACTTATTTAACGCACAACCAAAAAGTTAACTCAAATTTGACGTTATGTATTTTCGACAATTTTTGTTCGTTTTGGTCGATTTTTTTTTTCAAATTGTAGGTTTTTCTCTTAGGAATATCACTGTCTTAGTTGTTTTGGTAAAACGAATGATTTCGATATTATACCAGGTGCTATAAAAATGTTATGTTTTTTTCCGAAATTTCAAAACGTCCTGTGGACTACACAAGGTATTGCAAGTTATTGCAATTATAGCCAATTTAAAGCCTCATGTTTTTTCTACATTTTCTTTTTTTATTCATTTGTTTATCTCTGTTACTTCATGAAATACACCGTTTTGAAACACCATATGCTTTTATTCACATGAAATGCATTTATCGGACAACTCAAACAGCTAGCAAGCTATGGAAATCGAAGATTACACGTCATAAACTGACAACTGTGTCATTAGTTTTTTGTTGACAGTCCAGCAATAATTAGTGAATAATGGAACGCCAAACCAGAAATTTAACTCGTGATGAGGCAGCTACATTACATGGTGAAGGGTGGAGTTACAACCGCATAGCTGGAAGGTTGGGAGTGTCTCACACAACTATAGCGAGAGCAATTCAAAGGTACGCGGAAACAGGAGAACATTCCAGACGGGCCGGTCAAGGTAGATCTCGTGTTACCTCTGCTATCCAGGATCGCTTTTTAAGAGTAAATGCTGTAAGACAACGATTTATAACTGCAACACATTTAAGAGCACAACTTCAAGACGCAGGTGGTCCACTCATATGCGTTCAAACTGTACGCCGACGACTGAGAGAGGCAAATTTAAGACCCAGGATTGCTGCTCGAGGACCCGCATTAACAGTAGATCATCGAAGAGCCAGATTGAATTTTGCCAATGAGCATGTTAATTGGATGGAAGCAGATTGGGAACGTATTCTTTGGACTGATGAGTCAAGGTTCAGTTTGTATAATTGTGACAGACGTAATCGCGTCTACCGAAGACCCGATGAGCGATACAGTCAATGCAATTTTTTGCACACAACTTTATATGGAGCCACCGTCATGGTGTGGGGCGGATTATCTTTGACTGGGCGACCGGACTTGGTAACTGTGAATGGAAATCTCAATTCTGACAGATACATCACAGACATTCTTGAAGCACATGTTTTGCCTTATGCCCCCTATATAGAACCCAATTTTTTACTTATGCAAGACAATGCGCGTCCCCACACGAGTCTTATCGTGAGAAATTATCTTGAAGAAGTAGGAATTGATCACATAGACTGGCCAGCCCGTAGCCCCGACCTTAACCACATTGAACATGTTTGGGATTTTATCGGTCGGCGGTTACGAAGTGAGGGACGACAACCCCAAAATTTACAAGAATTGGAAGGACGCCTAGTCGAATTATGGAATGGCCTAGATCTAGAACCTAATCAGAACTTTGGTTTTAAGTATGAACCAAAAATGTCGGGAGGTCATTCGCGGAAGGGGTGGAAACACCAGATACTAATTCTCTATTTACTTTTGGTTTGGTTTCTGTTATTCGTTGTTTTATTGATTAAAGCAATCCATTTTTCTAGGTATGTTTTTTGAGTTTTTGTCCTTTTAAGACCTTTTTCTCTTCTAAAACACCTTGCATCTCTCAATAAATTATAAGATATCAAGGAAAACAGAACGCAAAATGAGGCATTGAACCAGTATAATGAGTAATAAATAATGAGCACCTGACAAAAAAGAAAGTTAATACATTTAATATAAATCACGTCAACTCAAAAATTGGATATTTTATGAAGTAACAGAGATAAACAAATGAATAAAAAAAGAAAATGTAGAAAAAACATGAGGCTTTAAATTGGCTGTAATTGCAATAACTTGCAATACCTTGTATAGCCCACAGGACGTTTTGAAATTTCGGAGAAAAACATAACATTTTTATAGCACCTGGTATAATATCAAAATCATTCGTTTTACCAAAACAACTAAGACAGTGGTATTCCTAAGAGAAAAACCTACAATTTGAAAAAAAAATCGACCAAAACGAACAAAAATTGTCGAAAATACATAACGTCAAATTTGAGTTAACTTTTTGGTTGTGCGTTAAATAAGTTGCGCAGTGTATAATTAATTCTTTCATTCTTAGTCCGCAAACGAAATAATATATATGATTGATATGTACGAGAACAAGAAATTTGAAGAGTATCATTTATATAACGTAGCACAACAGCGATGGTATATTCTCCTTCCTCTTCTGGAAAACCACATAATTGTAACATATGTCTCTTACTGTGCTGCAAGTTTGTGGCATTTCGTATTAAGAGTTTTAATTGCGATCTCATTAGAGGCAGCTATTTGACTCAAATTATTTAATATATTACTGACTTCATTCAGTTTTGCATATAGTATAGAAAATTTCTTTTCAATTTTTGCCTCTAATTTACTAGTAAACTTTGAGCATACAAGGTCTTCTAAATGATCCTCAGTGCAATGCTTGTCCTCAGAGGTTGAGTTACTGCGCGTAATTTTCTACATGATTACTCCTTTATTGTCTTGGTAGAGCTATATTTCCTCACTTCAGCTGTATTTCCTCACTTGAATTATAGTTCAAAAAACAACCAACTAATCAATAAATAATAGAAGGTGATCACCTATTAAATGCACAATAAACACAATGCACAATGATTCAGCCGAAAAGAATGTTTCGAATGTAACAAAATACCACTCAAATAAGGCAAAGTTGCAGAAACGCTTTACAAATGATCTACTCTACTCACGTATCACCGTGCTATTGACTAGCTATTCACTAGCATTAATTAAATTAATTTATATTAAAATTACATTTATTATAAATTATAAATTACATTTATATTAAAATAATAATAATTGGATTCAAAACATAATAAGTAATAATATTAATTCATTTATTCAGTTCTAAACATATGTATCGAATTAGTAGTTTAACAACCGTTAAAGTCCATGCCTGTCACTTTCTTGCGGGAAGGATAATATAGACCCATAAAAGACGTTTTTTTAGTACTTCAGACATTGGTAGAAGGCATACTTTCAAGTCTGTCCTTTGAAAAGAGATGTGTGTTGTCTTTACCGAGAAGACCTACCAGAGAGAATACTTACACAAAACCTTATTTTGAACTGTTATAACATTACCGTAAGGAACCTCATAAAGTAGGGACCAACAGTCTAAAAGGTCGATAACAAAATAATATATCATCACAAGAGGCCACTTTGCATTTAGACATTTTCTGTTAATAATTACTTAAATTCAGAAAATAACCAGTAATAAATTAATAGTAAGACCTACAGCAAATCGTAAGTAGGTATATATCACCCCCCCAAAACAATATGAGGTAGCTAAGAAATTATTCAATAATAACAAATTATTAGTACCTAATAGACCGAATGATAATACCTAATAGGACAGGTAGTGACAGATTCTCAGACGTGATTTTACCCAGTATGCCTTTGGAGGGTATTGTGCTATGCCTCTTCTGATGATAATAAATGATAAGTTAAAGAATCATCCCAGGTTCTTCATATATTTTCTTCATATATATTATCTTCTTCATATATTATCTTCATTATTTTCTGTAGCTGATGTATAGATCAATCATGTATACTTCTTAATGGCAACCTGTTTGGAAACGCGGATAAATGATTTGTTTAAATGCAAGCACACATAACCGTGAAAACAATTTGTGCCGAAACAGTATGCCTATGACTTTGCAACTATAGTATTTTACTTGAATTTTATTTTAGAACAGATGGTAGCCCAAGTAAAATGGTATAGAAATGCTTAATTTGCAAACAATAATGTTAACTAACTTTAATATATGAAGAATCCGGGATGATTCTTAAATATATCATGTATTATCTCAAACGCATACTGCGCAATATCACGTCTGAAAATCTGTCACTACCTCCCGATATATAATTGTTATTGTTTTGAGAAATAACATAGAGTCGAAATCTTTTCCAGAATTATTCGGTTTCCGAAAGGTTTTCTTAGAGTAAATTCGGATGTAAAATCAAACAGTTTAGTTAAGCCGGAAATTAGTCAAAATTATGTTACCAGTCAGGCCTACTTCTCTACTACTGTGCAGTAGTATTGTTTAATTTAAAATACTCTCCTTGTTCCATAACTTATTATGTTAAAGTTTAAATATATTTTTTCTACACTCGCCTCGATAGTAGGCTTTTGCGCTTTTAATTCTCAACGCAAAGTACGCCATTTCCGATGATGACAATTGTCATCCATTGCCGCTTTAAAGCGGCAATAGTGTCAATTCCCGCTCCCTTCTATATTATAAAGTCCTTAGCAGGCGCTTGTCAGTCAAAAATGACACATGAGAAATGTAGCTAACAAGAAAACCTGTAGCTAACAAAAAAAAACGCTTCGCGTCGCGCGGTAAATTTCTTTCGCAGGCGGCAATGCAGTACTTTGCGCTCTTAACACACAAATTACTATTGTTTCATGGTTAACTATTGTTTCATGGTTAATTTAATTAATTCATCTCCAGTCAATTATAACTGCGAACCCATGTAAAAAGTAACATGCGAACATCAGTCGTTAAATAAGATATAAATACAAATGATTATCTACATCAGACGAAATGATAATACAAAAGGTAAGTGAATGTTGTAATTATAAATTTAGAGCATTTGCGAGTATCCACGAAATCGGAGTTACTAATAAAATCTCCCTTTCAAATATCAATCAAATCTGATAGGACTCCAGTGGTTTCTGTGGAAAGAATTTATTTTCTATTGCCTAATTACAGGGAAATTATTATACATTTACGATATAGTAAATATGGAAAACAAACAAAGCAACTGATCGGTTACTCGGTGAAATAAAAATATATCGATTTATTTTATGAATAACACAAAAATTAATAGTAAAAATACAGGCCAGTCATATCTTACAAGTAAAAACGCAAAACGCGATATAACGCTGTATTTTTGGTATGGTATGGTATTTATTTGAACTGGTTAGGGAAGTGTGAAACTACATATTGTAAGCAAAAAAAAGTTGTGCTAACTGCGTAATACGTGAAAAACTGCAAAATATTCGGAGTATTCAGTTTTTGCCGTTTAATTCACTAACTATGCGTTTTGTGGACGCCCAACATCTTCACCTTTCCATGCCAGAAAAGGACAGAAGTAGTGTCGCCATACAAGAGAAGCAGTGCAAAAATAATATAAATCCAGGGGAAAAGATAGCTCTACGTAATTGAAAGGTGTAGAACCTGATTCACCCCTGCCATTTTTCTGGAAGAACACATTGTCCACAATAGATCCCAAACTATTTAGGATTAAACTCTGCAACTGTAACGTTTACCTTTCACATTATAAGTGTTAAGTTAAGGCCATATCTTAAAAATTCTATTTTCCCAATTTTTGTTTTTTAGCGATTGCATGAGGTCTACCTACTCACTCCGCTTTGCGCTTATATGAAAAATAATTAAATATGCTAAAACTTAATTTCTTATGTTTTTTCTCATAGGATATGCTGTTGTGCCGATATTTGACTGAAAACAAAATCAAACCTTAATTTTTATTTTTATTTAATATCAAATGTTATTAGATATACTGTGGGTAGGCATACATTGTCACATAAATGTCCAAAGACGCATGATTTGTGAGTTAAACTGAAAATTATAACATCTTTTTTAAATATGTTATTTAAAATTTCGTATTTTTTTAACCACGTTTATATGCATAATTTTTTTTATTAATTTATTATTTGCTTAAAAGTTTCAGGATGGTTTCGGCAACTTTATTTAATTAAATTCAATCAACTTTAGTAATATTACATTGAAGTAATTTCTGCCATTGTAATTTAGTCCATTATTTATGTAAATAATAACAAAAATTGAAACTAATATTTAATATTAAAAAATTCGTGGTCTGAAAAGTATTTATTTATTTTTCTCAATTTTAAGCGCTTTCATGAAAAATAAACATATATAGACTATAAGTAGATATTTTTATTGTTAAAATAGCCCCCGATAAAATATTTAGATGGTAAAAAACTAATAAAATATTTCGTGAATTTTCGTTTTTTTTTAATGTAAATGTTTCGATAACTACTTGTTTCTCAGTATCCAAAAATGCTTATTCGATGCTAAAAAAGGTATACTTTCACAAAATTTTTATATTCATTTAATTATTTACACGAGAAATAAAAATGATTTTCCGCTATTTTCTCGTAAAATATAAGGTTATATTGAAAATGCTCTATATAAACGTTTTATATTTTTTTTATTATCTACAACTTTGCTAGAGAATTTTTTTTGCTAGAAAGTCAGATTTCGGACAAAATCGCAAAAAGAAACACTTTCAACCCTAAAGTTTAAACCCTCACTTTCACTGATTTTCCTCTTAACTAAATTTAGGTTTTTCACTGACTAAATCTTCTGGCTGGTCCTTGTCTGTTAATATCTTTTTTTAAAAACGTATTTACACCAGCCTATAGTAATTAAACAGTATTAGAAAGTTCATTTGACAAGATAGGTAGAAAATTCTAAACACTTAATAAACAATATTCACCTTGGTGTAAGCTGTAAATGAAAAACAAAAAATCAAAGTCCCGAGAAAGTGTCAATCAGTAAAATAGGTCAAGGTATTTAGTTTAACATAAATTGAAATAGACCATGATCTGGACTTTAGTGCTCAATGGAAGGTTCTTTATAGACGGGAAGTTATAATTCAACTACAAAGAGAACGCTAAATTTCCGGTAATAGCAATAACAGGATTATGTACTTCCAAAGTTAACTTCAGCAAAGCAATTTCTAAATATTTTTGCGGTTATCCGTATAATGCTTAAGTTTCTCCAAGTTCAGTAATAACGGTTAAGTAGCTATTGCAACAGAACTTGCAGGAAGCTCTCTTAAACGCTTGTAGTAATTCTCGCAGGCCCTCAACGTTAATAACTTTATTATAAATCAGATTTCTTGGGAACGATAAACTATAGGGTTTTAAAATATATCCTTTAATTTTTAACTTTATGTTGCTCTAAAATCAGACAATGAGAACATTATTATATTTGTCGACATACCCGGTGGATACCCGGTGGATTTTTTTTAAGCCATCTTAGAAAGAAAGTCAAAAAAGTTTTTTGCAAATATCTTATGAAATATCAACTTTGTCAACAAAACTGTTATTAAAATTAAAGAGCACTAAAATCCCCACAAAAATGTAACACTCATTTTTGTATGTAGTCAGTAGAGTAGTTTCCTCTAAAAT